>JAMAHN010000071.1:0-44666 GCA_023627535.1 Aspergillus sp. S1802E
AATAAATAAAATAAATAAAATAAATAAAATAAATAAAATAAATAAAATAAATAAAATAAATAAAATAAATAAAATAATTAAAATAAATAAAATAAATAAAATAAATAAAATAAATAAAATAAATAAAATAATTAAAAAAGCTTTTGAGTTATAAAAGAATTTAATAAACTAATTATTAGTATTAAAGAAATATTTAACTTAAATAAGTTGCTAGCATTTATATTATAGATAGTTCAAATGTTACACGATAAAAAAAAAATGCTTAAAAAAAATAAGCCTAATAAAAATAACTAATGTATAAAGTTAGCACATAATATTTATGAACTGTTAAATGATAAAAAGGAGATTAGAGTTTTAAACTTACTATAATTATTTATAAAAAAAATAAGCTTCTTAATATAATACGCTATAATAATAATTAGCTAAAAAAATAGTTTTAAGATTTATAGATAGACTTCCGCACGATCCAATATAACCCGGATCTAATCTAAATCTAATTTAGCGTTAAATCTAAATTAAAATTAGATAATCTAGCCTGAATCCAGAGTCTTAATTTAGATTATAAATATAGTATATATATTAAAATCTATAATATAAATATTAAATAATATTTTAATTATTAAGCAGCTTTATAATTAAAATTATACAAAATCATGTAAATACTAGATCAAATTAGATTATATTGAATTTTATTAAAGCTCTAATATTAAATCCGGATTGAATCCGGGTTAGAGAAGTTTAACCCGAATCTAGACTAAGTTATATTTTGGGTTAAGACCTTTAATCTAAATTGGATTTTATAGAAGTCTATTTATAAAAATTAGATAGCGACAATTATAAATAGCTTATTAAATAAAAAATAAATAAGTTTTTTAAATCTATTAACTATAAGTCAGATCTAGGAAACTATAACTTAATTATAATATCAGAAAGCTTTAATCCTTTAAATGAATAATATAGAACTTAATAGATTAACTATAATTCTAATATAAAAAAATTTTATAAGATATCTGAAATATCTGATAAAATTTTAGAAAAATATATTTAATTAGGATAGTACTAGTAGTATTAAAATAGAAAATAATTAAGCAATAAAAGATATTTTTAATTATAATTAAGTAAAAAATAAAGTCTTTAGTTTAGAAAATAATACTATGGCCGATTAATATATTATTTAATTAATATACTAAATTAAAAAAAAATAATGAATAGATAAACTGGTCTAAGAATTAAAAAAGAATTTAATATAGTTTATTAAAGAATTATAAAGCATTTTTATATAATATTTATATTAGAAATCAGACTATTAAATTTATAAATAAGAAGTTAAAAAATATATTCTCTGTAATATACGAGATATAAAATCAGATATAAGATATATAACTAGTAAAATTACGACTATAATTAAGCTGTTATTGCGAAAAATAACGTTACTAAATGTTAGATCACTCATATTTCGCTTATGGCCTTGCATCTTCCTATTGTAGTTAGTCTGCATATTAGATAATCTACAATAAATTGGCCGTAGCTAAAAGGCCTCATTATACTGCAAGAGCTTTATATAATTTAAATATTTTTATAATAGCAGTCCTATTAGATTAAGAGTTATATAAGCTCTTTGAGCATCAGAAAAAAAAACTAGAAGTATTTTATATTATAAAATTAATTATTTTATTAATCCTTTGCTTATTTTATTAGTTTTTCTTATTTTATTAGCTTTTTAATTATTATATTAATATTTGCTATCCTATTAGTTCAAATTATCTTATTAATTTTTTAAAATCTTGTTAAAACTATTTTATTAGTTTAAATTATTCTATTATATATTATCTTAGCTATTCTATTAATAAATATCTGGCTTTTTAACTTTTCTGTTAGTTTAGAAAATTACTTATTTATTTAAAAATATTTTTTCTCGCTGCAAGTAATATTTCTAATTAAGCTATTAATCTCTCTATCTTACTTAAAAAAATATTTAAAATAATTAATAAATTAATTAATAGAAATAATTAAAAAGTCTAATTAAAAAAGATTAAATTTATTTTATAAATTCACGGACTCGCTAACTTAATTAATTTAGATTTTTTAAAGCCTTTAATTAAGCATTCTAAATATATAATATAAAAAAAAGATATTTTAATAACCTGATTCTAGCTCTTTAATGTATTTTAAATAATTTTTTCTCTAAACTCGTTAACTCTTTTAAAGCTTATAATTAGCCTAATAATATAAATAAAATTATTTAATAGTTTATTTTTAAAAGTAGCTATATTCTAATTTACTATATTTTCTTAGAAGCTATTAAAATAGAGTGTTTTTATTATAATTTTATATTAAAGTCTATAGAGGGCTTTTGTAAAAAAATACAAATAATTATTAATATAAAAAATCTTATTTTATTCTATTAAGTAATTTCTTTTTTTTAAATAGTTTTAAATTAGAAATAACTATCTTCATTAAGCTTTAACTATATTTCTAAAATAAGAAAACGGCTAAAAATATTACTATAAATAATTTTATAATAATATATAATATTATACTAGATTATCTTTCTAGTTTTAACTTTAATTTTAATGTTAATACTGCTACTATAACAGTATAGGAATTTAAATCTATAAATAAGTATTATTATTTCTCTTTAATTAGGATTATTGTTAATTTGTATATGAAATACTAGCTTATTAGAGATAAATCTTACTTTAGAAAGTATTGTTTTTTTAATTAAAATAATTATAATAATATTAATGACTGTTTCTATTTTATAATTAAAAAGTAACTTAGAAATTAAAAAATATATAATAATATATAGATCTTTTGGACTTTTAAATTTTATAAATCTCCTTTCTCTAATACGGCAATTGGATATAATTTAGTTATAGATTTAATATATGTAATTAAAAATAAGCTATATTGAATAAGAAAATTGATATTAGTTAGTTTTTATTATAAAATTAAGTATTTTAGTTATCTTATAATATTTTATATAATTTTCTATAATTTTCTATAATTTTTTATAATTTTTTATAATTTTTTATAATTTTTTATAATTTTTTATAATTTTTTATAATTTTTTTATGATTTTTTTATGATTTCTGCGGCGCTTCGTTTATAAAAGGATATATTAGATTACTTATATTTCGCTTATGGTCTTATATCTTTTTATTATAGTTAGTCTATATATTAGCTGATTCACAGTAGATCGGCCGTAGCTAGAAGGCCTCGCTATACCGCGAGAGCTTTATACAATTCAAGCATCTCCACAATAGCAGTTCTATCACTAAATATATTAGATTATTATACATATATAAGAAAATAACTGTCAATATCTATATTAGAAAATATATTTAGAATATTACTGTATTCTATAGATTGTATATTATAATAATAATTGTAATTATTTAGTATATAAGATGCTGAAGACAATTACTTAAGAATATTAAAAATTTAAAAGATAATGTCTTTATAAAAAGTTAGAGTACGCTTATATCAGATATTTAGTTTACTTAAAATATAATATATAATACTAAAAAGATTATTATAAAGACTATTATTTAACGTATTATAATATTAAATTAAAATAATATTTTTTACAGCAGCTATAGAAGTTACGAGAATTCTATTAGATAATAGATTTATTAATAATAATCTAAAAAGAATCATATCTAAAGTTAATAGCTAAAGTTTTAAATTAAAATATTTGAGTTATAGTGGACTCTGAAGTAATAGGTAACTTTATAAATTTAAGATTTTAGAAAAGATTAAAAATTATAGAAATTATAAAGACTAAATTAGAGCCTATTTTAGAACTAAATAATAAACTATTAAAAGATAGTTTTATAGTTAAATCAGAACCGGTAATTATAATTATAAAAGATGATTTTAAGTATATAAATTTTAATGTAATATCTTTAGAACGGTATAATGTGATATTAAAAATTTTATAATTTAAAAATTATAATTTAGAAATTAATTAGAAAAAAATAATATATTTAAATAATAATAATTATTGAATATTATATAGGTTCTTATAATAAGATTAAGTTATAATAAATAATTAATACTATAAATCTAGTAGTTAATAAAGAATTAAGCAGACTATTATATAAATGTAAAAGAATTTAGAATCTTTTTAAATGTATTAAGATATTAGAAAGGTGCTATATCTCTTTATTTAATAATTTAAAGTATATCCGCTTTAACTCTTGCGGAATGGGGCGTAGTATTAAATCTATTTTTAATTTAGAATATAGAATATTGGATTAAGATATATTAATAAAGATTAGAAAAATCTGACTTATTTGTTTAGTTATTAGAATAGAGAAAGGAATTTTGATTTTACTTTTTTATAATGGTTCTACTGAAATGAAATAATTAATAGATTTTGTAATATAGAAAATAGAGTCTTATTTTATTTAATATTTTTAATAAATTATTTTAGTTAGCTTAATTGGCTCAATATCTATATAAAGATTAATAAATAACATTTTATATAAATCTTATATCTTTTAAGTGGATTTTATATGCTTATAATTTTGCTTACTATGCTTATAGATAGATATTGTAAAAATAGTAAAAATAGGTATTATAATAAAAATTTAGCTAGATATAATAATTAGTTAAAGTAATTTTAAATTTAGAAATAAAAATAGGTTTTATTAATTTTTTATTTGCTCTAGTTCAGAATCTAATATAGATAATGTTAAAGATAAAGATATTATATTTATTACTTTTTAATAATTAGCTCTTTTATGAGATTTGTTTGCTTTTTATATTTAAAGTTATTTAAATATAAGAAAGATTTTTAGTTTTTTTATTTATATTTAATCTAGTTCTTTTTTATATTTTTATTATTTAGAATATTTATTATTTATAATATTATATAGACTCTAACAGTTTATATATTAGTAATATTTATATATATCTAGTATTATAGTTATTAAAAAGATGTGTTCCGGCGCAGTATAGACAGTAAATAGAAATAAGATAGAAATATTAAATACATTTAAATTAATAATATTATAAATATTAAATAAGGTGGTAGACTAGATTATATAGTTCTATATTAAAGAAGTAGAAATGTAAATGTAGATAATTTTTTAGTATTATATTTATATTTTTTAAATTAGTAAAGATTATAAATAGAAACAAAATCTTTTTACTAGTTAATATTAGTAATTTTATATATTATTTAATATATAAAATATACGTTTTTAGCTACAGCTATTTCTTATTAGTACTTAAAATTATTTTAATAATATTCTTTTTTGCCTTAGCCTTCGTTCTACTAACTAGACATTAATTTATTAAAATATTATAGATAAGAATTTTATACTGTAACTGAATAATTTATATATCTTTTTTTAGTAGTAATAATTAAACTCTTTTATTATAAAACAGCTGTTCTTAATCTATATATATTAATAGATAAAGACTAAGATTTTTTAAGAGTAGAGGCTTAATAATTATAATTTTAATTATTATAATTAAATAATTTATTTAATTTAAAGTATTTTAGATATTTTTTAATAAGACTTTTCGATTGTATCTAAATCTGTAATATAGTAAATAACCTATAAAATCTTTTTTTACCTATATAAATTAAAGCTTTATTTTCTTTATAGCTAGCCGTACTATTAGAAAAAGCTACTTATATTTTAACTTAAAATTAACGCGTTATTTAAAATATTTTTAATTTATCTTTTAACTCTATAAACTTTAATAATTATAAATGATAAGATTAGATTAGTATTAAAAAAAGATTGAATATACTATAGATTAGATGTACAGTTAAATATTATAATAAATATGATTTAGATATTTTTTAGAGAGACTCTTATAACATTAAGTTTATATTATTTTATAACAGATTTTTACGCGATTAATTAATTAACTAAATTATTTATGATAGTTATAAAACTCGCGATATATTTAGCTATTAGCTTAAATTAGAAATAGTCTTTATTATATTATACTATTATTTAGCAGTGTGCGTAAAATTGGGAAATTAATATAACAGAAGACTATATATGATCTAGTGCGGGTTATAAATAAAAAGTTATAATATTAAAAAAAAGTTATAGCGCATTTTAGAATTAATAATTAGAAACTATTTAAGTAATATTTTTTAAGATATTAAGCTTTATATAAAGACTATAAAGAGAATTTCATATAGCTGTGAGATTTTTTACTTATATAATATCTTGTAATATTTAACTATAATTATATAGAAATATTTAAGACTTATAATATAGTTTTATTATTCGTTTAATATTTTATTGACGCGTTTTAATCGTTATTCTATAAATAATACTAATAGTTACTTATTATGCTGATTAGCAGATTTATAAATTAATATAATAAGTTAATATATTTTATAGTGTTTTCAAAGATACATTTTAGCGCATTTTTTGTAAGAATAGAAAAAGAAGAATTGATTTCTAGAGATAATAAGATTTCTAGTTATATAGAAAACGGTTATAAGAAATAAAAAGATCTAGAGATGGATAAAAAGCTATAATTAATATAATTTTAAAGGATAATAGAAATGTAGTATTACTGCTTATTTTAAAAATAAAAAAAAATATATATTTATTTTATATAGCAAGACGGGCGAGCGAGAAGAAGATGAAAAAGGAAGAATATATTCGCTTTGCGCAGCAAGACGGACGAGCGAGAAGAAGGTAAAAGAGGAAGAATATATTTGCTCTGCGCAGCGAGGCCTCTTTATAACTTCTAAGATTTTAGTCTCTTCTAAAATTTTGGATCCATAAAGTTATCTATTGCTTTAAAGTTTATTATAACTTAAATATTTTAATTTAAAATCTTAATTATTAATTTTAGATGTGACTTTTTCTAGATTATTATTAATAAATTTATTATTTAACAGAATCCTTATAATTTTCGTAGCTATTATAAAAAGTATTATTCTAACTTAATAATATAATACGCTAGATAATAGTCTTTATAGTAATCTTTTTAGTATTATATATTATATTTCGGATAAGTTAAATATTTAATATAAGCGCATTTCGGCTTTTTATAAAGATATTATTATTCTTTAAAATTCTAATATTTTTAAGCGATTATTTTTAATATTTTATATATTAGATAGTTATAATTGCCGTTATAATATATAATTTATAGAATATAATAGTATTTTAAATATGTTTTTAATATAAATATTTACAGTTATTTTTTTTTACATTTATATAATAATCTAATATATCTAGTAATATTATTTTTTACAATAATAGCTTAATTATAATTATAATTTTATTAATTATATATTTTATATTTAATTTTGTATCTTATATATCGCAGATAATACGTTCTTTATTTTTTATTTATAAATTCTAGCAGTCTAATTTTTAATATAAATATTATATAAAAATGCTTTATAACTTTTTAGTAAATTATATTAGATTTTTTTTTCAGTTCTTATATCAATTTATTTATTTACTTTTTCATTAATTAAATAATATATTAATTAGTTATAATATTATCTTCTAAATAAAAGATCTTATTTTTTACTTAATTGTAATTAGAAATATTTTTAATTATTTAATTATCTTCTATATTAGCAATATTTTTCTAATTAGATATAATTTTATAAAATATTTTAAATATCTTATAAAATTCTTCTATATTAGAATTATAGCTAATTTACTAGATTCTATACTATTTATTTAAAAAATCAAAACTTTCTAATACTATAGTTAAGTTATAATTTACTAGATCTGGTTTATAATTAATAGATTTAAAAGATCTATTTATTTTTTATTTAATAGACTAATTATAATTATTACTATTTAATACTTATAAATCTTAAAACTATCTTTAGTTATTTATTATTATAGTATATTATATTAAAAAGCCTTTTTATTTTCTCTATAAATAATTATAATAAGTTTAAAACTCTAACCTTTTTTATGTTATTTAACGATTTATAAATATCATATATTAATCTTATATATTAATTATTTTTATTAAATTTATTTTTTCTAAACGTTTTTTTCTTGTGACATAGTGTCTAAACTATTTATAATATAAATACTAATAATTCGCTTAAATTATATATTTCTTTAGCACTAATGATTAGTTTATTAGTTTATTAAACTCTTTTATAGTTTAGAGTTCCTTTTAATTATCTTATTTTTTTTATTTTATTTTTTTAGAGTCTTACACTATTAAGATGTATATTCTGCTTTTTTACAGTTAAAATATAACTATTTTTTTATTAACATTTAATCTTATTTTTTAATAAGTTTTATTACTATTTATTAATAATATTAAATTATATTAGCTATAATCTATAAAGATTACTGTATCTTTAATTTTTTAATTACGCTAACTATCTCTTATTAATATAATAATTATTTATTTTTAGATTTTTTTAAAATTATATTTCAGATTAATTTTCTCTACATTATATATCAAAGTTATATAACTTGTTATTAATCTTTACTACTTACTTAATTATTTTACTAACTAAATCTAGTTTTTTAATTTAAATTAGTTTCTCTTAAGCTTTACTCTTTAAGCCTTCTTTAAATTATATAATATAAATATTATTATTCTAATTTAAATAAAATATAGTTTACTAAAATTCTAATGCATATTTAATAATTAAACTAGTTTATTTAAATTACTATAATTTTTATTCTATATTCCGCGATATATTAATATCTCCAAATATTATTTAGAGTTATATTTTAAATCAGTTATAACTAATAAAGATCTTTTAATATTATTATTCTAATCTTTTATTACATATTTCTAGTGATTTTTAATAAAAAATTTAAACTAATCAAATACTGAACCAGTAAAATAGATTAATATAAAAAGAATCTTATTTGCTTTATATATTAACTTTTTATAGTTTATCTAAAAATATATAACTAAGTAAGTTATAAAAATCTATAACTTAGATCTAATGCTATTAAATGTTTCAGATCTAACCTTAACTAATTTAATAATTAAGTAATCTTTTAAAGTTATAATTTATTGTTATAACTGATTAATTATACTTTTAAGATTATATATTATAATTACTAATTATTAATTTTAGCTCAATTTCTTTAATAAGAATTAAAGAATTTTATTACTACTTAAAATAGTCAATATATTATCTAAACTTAATCTATGTTAGTGTAATTATCTCGGAATAAGTATTTTCTTATATTAAAATAAAGAAATCGATTAAATATTAGCTAATAGAAAACATTAATATATAATATTAGTAAATAATATTGCGTTTTCTTATTTTAGTATTTGGTGCTAATCTCTTTTAAAGAATTTATAATATATTATAGAGATAATCTTAGTTATAAGGATTTTATTAGTTAATAAAAAAAAGTTTTTGATTAAAAATAAAACTAGCGCTAAATCTTTATTTATATAGAAATATTTTTTATTTTTCATTTATATTTTTAAATAAGATCCCGCTAGATAAATTAATTTTCTAATTTTAATTAAATAATTAAGATTATTTTAAGATTTAGATTATATAATTTTAGAATGATAGATTTTTCGGTAAAGTAGATCTAGTTATATAATTTAGATTAATAAATTTTTATAAATAACGGCTTTTAGTAAAGAATTTAATAAAATTAAATCACCGAATCTAAATATCTAACTAGATTAAAATAAAATTAAGCTTATTTTCACTTATAATAAACTATAATAAGATTTTTATTAAAATAAGATAAGATTATTTTAATTAATAAGAATATAGCAGATAAGATAATATAATTAATATAATAAATAATATCTATAACGATTATATATAAAAAATAGAAGATATAAGAAAAATATATAAGAAAAGAGATGCTCCGGGCTTATAACTGTTATATAAAGTAGTTATATAATATTAAATAATTAGAGTTTATATATAATTTAAATGCTTTAAACAAAAAAAAGTGAAAAACTGATAAAGAATGAATAAATTTTTATTAAATTAAGTTAAATCGATTTACATGAAAAAACTAGAATTTTAAGGTAATTTGATTTCTTATTTATAAATATTTTTAATATATATAATAATAAATATATAATAAAATTAATGTATTCGGAATTTATAAATCTGCACTAAGTCTATTTTAGTTTAAAATAATATTATTTTTAATATAAAATGGCTCTAAAACGCTCGAATATAATTAGTTAATTAAAATTATTAATAAAGAGGCATTTAAATAAGCTGTATATAATAAAATCTAGAGTAAAATTATAGTTTTAAATAATATTAAATCTAATATAGCTATTCCGGGCCGATCTAAGATAACCTTAAATAAATAATATTAGTTTAAAATATTCAGAAGCTTACAGTAAGATAGTAGCTTGATATAGCGGCGATTTTTCGATAACGCCATTGTCTAGGCAGCAGCAGGTTAAACCATTCGTGGCAGGCGGTGGTAGGAGGCAGTATACCAATCAACAAAACTAAATTAAGTATTGGAAGATCTCTGCTTATAATTAAATAATTATATAATTTTAATAGTTTATATTAATAATATTACTATTTTATATAATTAATGATGGCGATTGCCATCAAACTCCTACGTAATGGAATATATGGTAGTAGTAAGTTAGTTACATTCATTAAGTTACTTCTGAGGAGCCTAACTATCTGCCAAAGCGGAACAATAAGAAACCCGGATCTGAGAGAGCTCAGGGAACTGTCCAACAAAGCGGCCAACACATGGGCCATATTGGCGTTTTTGGTAACATATTTAATTACTAAATTAACGTTATCTAATAGCAGGATTTTTATATTTTTGAATATTTATAACGATAATAAGAGTAGAAAAATAATAACTAAATATCGGGGAACGGCATTATTATAAAATAGAATATAATTATATAAGAATAGAGCAGCGAAAAATTTATAATAAAAGATAATGAACTATTAAATAAATAATAATGAATAATACTAGATATCTAAATAATTGTGATTAGAGTAATAAACAGTAATTAGACTAGCGATTAGAAAGATATTTAGAAAGATAATCAGAATATTGATAATAATGTAAGCGGATTATCTATATAAATAAGATCTTTTACAATAAGATTGTTTAAATAAGCTAAAAAAAGTACTAATAACAATATTAGAAGCGATAAGTAGAACTGTAAAAGCAGCTATACTAATAATAATAAATAGATAAAAGATTATAATCATGTGTTTTATAATTGCGGCTGTAATAAGATTATATAGAGATAATGAGATTTTTAGCTAAATAGATTATTTTATTTTTATTTTAATATTTTTTTAATAGAAGAATTAGTAATCTCTTAATTTTTTAGTAAATCTAAATTAAGATTATTATTAATAAGATTAAGCAATTACTTCTATATAGTTAATTATTATTATTTAGTTTTAGCTAGTTTAGCTATTAGATTTTAAATTGATATGATAAATTAGTATTATATTTTTCTAAAATTATTACTTACTTATTAATACTCGTATAATAGTTAAGAAGTTTTTTTAAATTTATTTATTATTTCAAATATATTATTAAAAATATTATTAAAATAATTTTATTAAAATTAGCTAACTCGATAGTATCTTTAGTTTTAGATTTAAAAAGGATATATCTAAAATTATTAAGAGCTTTATTCTTAAGAATGTCTTTAGTAATAGTTTTAATACTAGTATTAGTAATAGCTTTAGTATTAATAATATTACCAATTTTAGCCAATTTAGTTTTATAAACAGTATTTATAATAGCTTTGGTAATATAAAAGGTTTTATTATAAATTTCTTATAAATAATTATAATTTAATGATAAAATATATAATTGTCTATTTTTTAATAAATAAAAGTTATTTACTTGTAGAATTTAGAAATCTTAAAATTAAACTTATATACTTTAAGGTTAGAAATGTTAATTCTGATAGAAAATTTAGTTATATTGTAAAAGATAAATTCATTATAATAAGAATTTTAGAGGATTTAAGAGGATTTAAGTTTAAAGATATTAATTTATAGTTTAATATTAAAAAAGATATTGTTAGTAGAAAACTAATTAATTAGCTATAAGTAAATTATAGCTAGCTTGCTATTATATATTATTATACTTAATTTTATAATAGAGATATAATAATAATCTTAATAAATAATAATTATCAAAAGATTTTTAAAACAGTAATCTCTTTGTAAAATATAGTTTAGTTAATATTTAAATTATAGTTAATCTTAATTATTAATAGAGTAATATAAAAATCAATATAAATATAAGTAATTTGTTTATTTGTAAGATATACTTTTGTGGAAGGTTTACTAGTAGTGGAATTATTGAATTTATTTAAAAAAATAATATTCTATATAGTATAGACTTGAACTGATTCCTATCATATAATAGACTTTTTATTTTTTTATATAACTTCAGTATTATTATAAAATATTATGTAACTTATAAACATTTTATATTATTTTTAAATATTAAAGAAGATACTAAAGGATCTATTTTAAAATAAGCAATAAAATTTTTATACATTTATATTTAGCTATTTATTCGAGAATGGACACTAATATAGTAATAAATATTAGTTATAAAATATATAGTTAAAAAAATTAGAGTAAAAAGAAAGCGATTAAATAATATTTTTATTTTATATATAAAAATTTTTTGCAAGAATAGAACTTTTATTTAAAAGTAAATTATTAAAATTATAAAAATTAAGTATTATTCTTTTAAAAAGTTCTTAAAATCTTATATTTCTATATAAAATAATCTTCTTTATCTTAATATTATAAACTTTATAAAAATCCTTGCTATAACTAATAAAATAGCTCTTTTCTATATAATTATTAAATTTATTACAATATTTCTTTAAAATGATTATATTCTAAAGCTCATATTATATTCCAAAGCTCACTAATAAGAGATATTAATAAGCTTACTATATAAAGCTTTATATAAACTTATATTAATTATATTATAATATAAGTAATTTTAGATATAAGTAATTATAATAATCAAATTCCTATAATAATTTCAAAAGAGAATTCTTTACTATAATAAAAATAAATAGCTTAATAAAATACTTGTTTTTAGCTTTAGCGATAAGATTAAAATAAGAAGAATATATAAAAATAAGATTTTATATTTGTTTATAATTAGAAAGATATTTAGCGAATAATTTATATTTTTTTATAATATTTTTATAAATATTTTTAATTTTAATATTAAATTATATTAAAAAGAATTTCTTTAGTAAAATAAATTTATTAAGTAATTCTGAGTAATTCTTAAGTATAAATATTCAATAAAAATAAGTAGCTTTATCTGTAAAAGTTATAAAATATCTCTTATTATAACAGTTTTATATAAAGATAGAGCTATAAATATCAATATAGATTATATTATTTATAAAAATTAAGATTTTTTGTATATAGTATTATAACAGTAAGTAAATATCCTTTTCTCAATAATAAGATTTATATTATTTTAAAAAATCTTTATAAATTCTAAGATCTTTAAGATAATATAAAGAGTATTAAATTTTTTTTCTAAATAATAAGTTATTTTATAATACACAATTTCAATAAAAATTGCGGGAATACTAATCGTATTCATTAAAATTAGAAAAGACTTTTCTAAACTATCAGTATAGTTAGAAATATAAAAAAAATAATACTTATTTAAATAATTTTTATAAATCTTTACTATATCTTTTAAATTAAATTTGTCGTGCCGTCAGCAAGAAAATATATAACAATATCTAGTTTAGTAGGTTAGAGCACTAAAATCACATTATAGGCTAAAAAATATATATATTAAATATATAAAATAATAATTATATTAATATAATTTTTAATTTTAATTTAGCGAAATTAATTAAAAGATCTTTATAGCCTTTAATATAGAATATATAATTATTAGCTATAGTAACGGGATTTCTATAAAAGATATAATTTTTTAATAATTCTTGTATGAAGATTATAATATTAGAAATATTAGAATTAATTATAAAAAAAGATAAATTATAAAATATATTTTTATTTTTATAAGTAAGCAAACTTGCACTAATATTCGTATAATTTATAAATATAAAATCGCTATTAATCGAAAAATCTCTAAAAAAATTATTAACTTTTTTAAAGCTTATTTTATTAAAAAATTAAAGTAATATATATAATATTATAATTTTTTTGCCAATCTCTATCGCTGCCACGGCCTCTTAGATTATTTAAATTATAATAATAATTAAAAAGAAAATAATTACTAAATAATTTATAATATATATATTAAATAGTGTTAAAATCCTTATCATTTTTCTCAAATTAAAACAATTATTATAATTCTTTAAAAGCTAAAAATTCTTTATTATAGTCTTAATCTCTTAAGAAACTTCTATCGCAAGTTCAATTTTTGTATTTTAAAGATTTAGATATATTTTGTTAAAAGAAGTTATTTTTAAGAACATTTTTATTTAATAATATAGTTATAAATAAGATATATCTTCTTATCATTTTAAAATTATTAAAATTAACTTAAATTTATATAACTAATTTTAAATTATTTATATTGTAGTAGATCTCTATCTATATTAAAAATAATATTATTGCTAAATTAATTAAAATAATTAATAGTCTAATAAAGCTCTACAATAAGATTCTTAAATTTTTGCGCGAAATTATAATAATTTATAATATTTATATAGATTAAGATAGAGAGCTTTATAATAATATAATAATAAAATTATAAGATATAATATTAGTAATTTATTATAAGAAGATCTTAAATAGTAACAGAATTCTTAAAGATACTAATATAGTTTAAAGAATTTACTTTAAATATAAAATTTAATAATAAAAGAATAATGTATAACTTTTATTAAAAAAGCCCTTTTTCATTTTGCCAGCAAGCCAAAAACTAGATATTATAAGTTTTAATAATTATAATATACTTTTAAATAAGATCTATAATAATAGTATTTGCAATAAGCTTATTAATATTAACTAACTTATAAAAGATAACTTCTTTATTTGTAAAATAGATATCTAGTCGATTTAGTTTAATAATATTACTAGTAATAATCTTCTAGAAGTCAAAATCTCGCAATTTTATAATAAGCTTAAAAGCTCTTAATTATATATTATAATTGCTCTCTCGCTCGAGCTTAAAAATTGCTTTATAAAGATTTATATTTAATAATAATGCTATTTTTAAAAAAAAGAGAAAGTATAGAGCGAATTATGCAGTAAAAAAATTAAAGCTAATAATATAGTAATTCTATAAGATATTAATTTATATAAAAATATTATAATTAATAAAAATTATTAAAATAAAATAAAGTTTTTTATAAGACTAATCTTAAACACAAATAACGATTTAAATCGAGTCTATTTTTAATAAAAATAAATAAGCAGAGGGCTTATAACCTCTTAAATAGGATATATAATATGTGTGTATTCTTTAATAGAGGTAGATTACTGATTCCTACCTAGGAGCCATTGTGGGTGGCACTAGTCTAAATACGGTAACAGAGGCGAGGGGATTGGGTCACCTTATCAACACTTATAAATATCTTTATTTATACTGAATCTGGTTTAGTAATTTAGCAATTGAAAGAATCTTTCTTAATAAATATGAATTCTAAATAACTAATAAATATAATAGAGTATATTTTTTATATAAATAGTAAGTTAAGTAATAAACTGATTTATCTATCTTCTTAAGAATAATATAGAATCTAATAAATTAAAAGCTAAGTTTTCTATTTAAGCATTTATTTATAGATATATTATAGTCTCTATATAGAGAGATTAATATGTTCTATTTAAATTTAAATTCTATTAATTAATACTTTTTAGCATGGTATTATTTTATTTATAAAATGGGTCATTAAAACTTTTGATAAATATTTAATTTAGTATTGAAATCTTAAGATAAAGCTACTTATATAGCTATTTATAGTTAGTGTAAAATAATATTATATATAGAATAATAAAATAAATAATCTATTAATTCTTGTATAGTTGTTATGACACCAAAACCAGTCACTTAGATAAGGGCGGCTACGCTAGATAGAACACCACATAAATAATAATTAACCAAGCCCTACAACAAAAAGATATCTGCTATTTATTCTAGTGCTCAGTGAGTATGCCCTAAGCACTAAACTAAAAATAAAAAGGACGCTAAAAATCACACAATATATATATATCTATATAAA
The DNA here is from genome assembly GCA_023627535.1 of Aspergillus sp. S1802E. Classification (NCBI taxonomy): domain Eukaryota; kingdom Fungi; phylum Ascomycota; class Eurotiomycetes; order Eurotiales; family Aspergillaceae; genus Aspergillus; species Aspergillus sp. S1802E. Next base: position 16,177 of record JAMAHN010000071.1, read on the forward strand.
CTTAAACTTCTACACGTACCATACGTGATCAAAAATAATAGTACAATTGTATAATAATATGATTACAGAATAGCAAGTACTATTATTACACTATTAATTATTATTGCTATTAGATTATTAGAGATTAAAAATATAAAAATATTTATTATTATATATTTAAAATAGTTTTTATTTAGTTCTTTACGTTTAATAATACTATTTTTAATAATTATTAGATTTTATTGCTAGTGTAATTTATTCACATTCTGTTATGAAACGATTTATATACTAATCTGGTCTTACTTCTTTCTTAGCTATTTAAAGATCTTTCGATTATTAAGTTAGTTTATTAGAATTAAGATATAGTTCTCAGATATAGCTTTTGAATATTTAAAAGTAATAATATTTTTTAAATAAGTATTATTTATTTTTAGAATTAGTTAGATTAATTATTAAAGATCTAAACACTATTTTAATAGACAGTATAACTTAGGCAAATTCTAGAGTTTAATATATTAAATACTAAATTAAAAATAAGCGAAATTTACCAATTAATCTGCGTTTTATATAATTTTTTAAAAATAATTTTAAGCTTCTATTCTATATTTTTAGCTTTATAGAGTGATAAACTCAGTAATATCAAAAAAGCCGCTAGTTTTATTTCGGAATTTTTCTATATAATTAAGCAGTTTAGAGATTACTTAAAGCTTTAACTTATTTTATTAACTAAATAAGTTAATTAGCTATCTTAAATTACTATAATATTATTTAAAGAAAAAAATAAGTTAATAAATAACTAAAATAGAATAGAACAAGATTCAGAAAATTCTAATTTTTTTTAAAAAAAATTAAATGTCTTTATAAATTTGAGCTAAATTAAGAAAATTATAATTTTAACTAGTATTTTTATATAAATAATTTAGCTTAAATTTTCAAATAATTATCGGATTTTACTGTATATAATTAATTCAAACGAGCTAATTAATAGCTATAATTTTAATATATATTTAAAAAAGTAAAAAAATAACTTAATTTAATTAATTAACCTTAATTAATCAGAAATCCCTATTTAGAATGTAATTATTATAATTAATATTACTATAATAGCTAATTAGTAAGCTTACTATACGAATTTAGAACTAAATTATAACTTTAGTTCTATTTAAATATTTAATACTATATTAAATAGCTATATTTATAATAATTTATTAATATTTATTAATTTTTTATCTTAAAAATCGTCTTTTAATCAGAAACACGAAAGTATTAATAAAAGATTTTAATATTATTATTTTTTTATTTATAAAATTCTACAAAACTAAAATAGTATTTAAACTAATCTATTATATTTATATTTTAAATTTTACTTAAATATTCTTTCTGCCTAGAAAGCCCGTCTTATAGAAATCTATTTTAATTTATATAATATATATTTCAAAAAATAAAGATAGAATTCTATTCTGTAATATTTTAAACATAATAGAATTTTATTAATTAATTAAAACGATTTAAGCAGTCTAGCTCTAATTTAGTATGAACTAATTTTAATATAGGAAAAATATAGTTTTCCGATTAATTTTCAAGCTATTTAATAGAATTATTAATAAGAAATAGTTAATTAAATAAGCTTAAAACGTTTAAGCTTAAATTTGCTTCTACTTAATACTATATTTAATAAAAATAATTACTTTACACGTTATTTTAATTAACTAATTATTAGTAAAATCTCAGAGAACTTCTAACATTTATAATTAGAGTATTTTAATTAAAAAGCTTTAAACTATTTTAAATTAGCAGTTAATAGAATTAAAATGAGTGAAAATTTAGCTAATTATAATGCAATATATTAGATCTGTTATAAAACTAACTTAAAATAATAAATTTCGTAAATCCCAATTCGGCTAAATTAAAAACTATTTAAATTAATTTATTAAGATCTTATTTATATAAAATAAAAAATAGCTTTTAAATAATATATTAATTATATATATTATCTCTGCACGAAATATTATATAACTATAATTATTTTAATAATGAATTATATAACTAAATCACTTATTAAGATGATCTTATTTATTAAGATTTAATATTATATAACTTTAAAGCAATTTTATTTAGATTAGAACTAGAATCTAGCTAATTTTTATAAGTTTAATTAATTAAAAGAGATTATTTTTAATATAGCTTTATTTAATTAACTAAAATAAAATAGATTAGCTGAACGCTTTAAAACCCTAATTACTGCTAAAATAAGGATTCTATTGATAGAATCTAATATTTTTGCATTTTCATAGTTTAAAATACTTTATATAGTTATTTATTTATTAAATATAACTCTGATTTAGTTATTAAAATAGAAAACCTTATATAAAACTTTATTTAAATATTTTAATAATTTATTTTTATATATAATCCGATTTTTAGATCTTATTAACTTAAAGCAGTATAGCTATCGAGTCTATATATAAATTCTTTATATTTTATAGCTTAATAAGCTATAATTATAAGCCCTAATTAGCTATTTAGTTGGCTATATTACTTATAATATATAGAGAATATAGCTATTAAATTAAAAAAAAAGTTATTTTAATACATAATTATATTTTTAATAAGACTAAACTATATTAAAATAATTAAAATTAAAATAAGCTATTTGAACTAGGTTAAATCGGAAATAATAAGTTAAAATTATTTATCTTTAATAAGATTAACCAGTTAATTCAAGATATCTCTACTAAATTAATATATATTAATAATTATTTCTAATTAACTTACTTAATAAAGCATTCTAATTTTAACTAATTAGAAAGCTTAAAAAAAATAAAACTAAATTAATTTATTTATTATATAACTTTAATCAAGTTATCAAACCGGTTAACACTATAGATCTTTTTAAAATAGTTAATTTTGAAAAGATTTTTTGGACTTTAAACTCTAATTAAAATAATCAGATTATATAGAGTAATAATATAATTATAGAAGATTAGCTTTATATATTAATGTTTTTATTACTATAAGTTATAATTAAGTTATATAATATTAATTTTAATAAATATAATAATTTTTATAAACCGCTATCTCTAAAACGGTTTAGATCAGAATTATCTAATAATAAAAGATTTTTAAAATAACTAAAAATAATATTATATTATATATAAGCTTTTACTGTAGCTCAGCAGAGCATCAGAAAATTATATAAAAATAATATACTATTTAAACTAATAAATTAGAAAAAATAATAAATTTATTATATAAAGTTGAGTAGCTGATTATCTATTAAATTGAGTTTAATTAACTAATTAAAATATATATATAAAATATTATTTTTATTTAGAAAGTTTTCCAAGATCTACTTATTTTATTAAAATAAATCTTTAGATATAAAAATAATAATTAGAGATTTTTAGTAAAATTTAAAACTTAAATTTATATATAGAGCAGTTTTTAACTAATTAATAATTTTAATTTTAAAGCAATTACTTTAGTAATTTATTTATTTAAAATTATCTTAGCTCTAATTGCCATATTTAACTTTAAAGCAGATTAATAAAATACTATAAATGCCTTTTTAAATAGCTTAATTAATAAAATAATTAATATTTTATTGCCTTTTTAGATTTAGCTTAAAAAATAAGATTTTTAAGCTAAAATAAGCTTTATATAAACTATACTGATTACCGTTTCTCTAGCAAAATAAAATTATAATAAACTTTACAGAATTTAGAACTAAGCTAAATACTAAAGAATTTTTGCTTATATTTAAATAATTATATAATCTTAATAATTTATATTAATAATATTATTATTTTATATAATCGACGTTATCAGAAAAAAGTTATCAAATTAAAAATTTAATTATTTGATATTTATTATTTAAAAAATCTTGATTAAATGAATCAATTTTTGAATATAAAAATAGTATATAATCATTTAAAGCAAAAATTATAGATAAGTTAATATAACTATATTAAGAAAATTATTTATCACTTTTATTTAACTAGTTAAAAGCTTTTAAAAACTTTACTTTCGGCAGAAAATTTGCAAAATAAAATAAAATAACTTTTTAAAAAGCTCTATCTTATTATTTATTAGCAGAAAGTTAGATTAATTTTATATATAGTTATTATTTTAAGATCTAATATTATAAAAAGTTACTAAATCCTTTTTAAATTTATAATTAAGTTTTAATTAATCTATATAAATATAGCCAATCATCTAATCTCATTTATATATAAGATCCGCTTTTACATAATTAAATATTCTAAAAATACACTAAAAAGCTTAATTTAATCTCGAGTAATCCTATTTCAATATTTATTTTTTATATTATAAATAATATAGTATTTATTAACTTGTCTAGTAAACGGTTAAGTAAAGATTTTATATATTACTTATTTAATAGATCTATTAATGAGTTAGCTAGACAGCAGAAAACAGTTATTTTATTTATTATTAAAGTAGAATTTTTAGTTCTAATCTTAATAAATAGATTATTTTTATAATAGATCTAGCTATTTAATATTATAGAGTTTTAACTCTAACTAATAATTAATTATTAAATATAATAATTAAAGAATTATTAATCTTCTCATTAAATCCGATTCAATATATAAAATAAAGCTAAAACACATAAATATTAGTTAGTATTAGCTTAGATAATAAATTAAAACAGATATTATTAAGCTTTAATAGATCTTTACTAATTATATAATTATTAACAGACTAACTAAGCGCCTTTTAAAATAAAATTATATTAAGTAATTAAATATAAAACATCTTGAATTTTAAGAGACTAAAAAAGTTTAAAAAATATAACTTTAAACGATTAATTTAATCGATTAAAGTTAAAAGAATATTTTAATTAGTATATTATTTTCTATTACTATCTGTTATAGATAATATAATCTATTACTGTCTAGATAATAATACTATTAAAAAATTACTGCTATATGAAGCTATTACTCTGTTGCGAGTTTCTAAATATTTTAAACTAATGTTATTTATTTAAGATTGTCTTAGATCGGTCCGAAATAACTGTATTAGATCTAGCGCTATTTAAAATTATAGTTCTATTTTATATTTTATTATATATAGCTTATTTAAATGCCTTCTTATTAATGATTTTAATTAACTAGTTATATTTAAGCGTTCTAGAGCCATTTTACATTAAAAATAATATTATTTTAAAACTGAAATAGGCTTAGTGCAGATTTGCAAATTCCGAATACATTAATTTTACTATTTATTTATTATTGTATACATCAAAAATATTTATAAATAAGAGATCAAATTATCTCAAAATCCTAGCTTTTTTATATAGATCGATTTAACTCAATTCAATAAGAATTTATTCATTCTTTATCGATTTTTTCACTTCTTTCTGCCTAAAGCACTTGAATTATATATGAACCCTGAATACCTGATATCACGTGACTGCGTCATGTGACAAGTTTTAAATTCTATAAAATTTTATTAATTTTATATAACAGAAAATGGTAATTAGCGTAGTCTATATAATATTTATTTTGGTCTAAAAGCCTTATTTTTTAAATATAAATCTAAACGATAATATTCTTGAATGGGATATGCAACATGTGTGTATTCTCTAGTAGAGGTAGATCACTGGATCCCTACTTAGGAGCCACTATGGGTGGCGCTAGTCAATAACGGTAACAGAGGCGAGAGAATTGGGTTATTTTATTAATATTTTTATAAGGTAAGTAATAAAGTTAAAAATATCTTTTTAAATAGATAAAAATGATTATATATGATTTGCTGAAATTGATAAGAAATATAAAGAATATATAAGTAAAATAAAAATATTTTGATTTATATATAAAAAGCAGTAAAAAGCAATAATAAATAAGTTATATAAAGGTGCAGATTTCCATGCATTCGAAAGCGGTAAATTTATATATAAAAAAGCAAATATAATAAAGCGAGAAATTGGTAAAAAATAGTATAAAAAATACTAATTTTTAACTATTTTTAAGCAGTTAATTTACTTAGTTCTAATATTTTATAAGAATAATAAAATATAAATTTTTAAAAGACTTAATTATTTCATCTGCAATCTATTTTATCATTTTAATATAGTAAAATAAAATAATTTTAGTCCGAATTTTTTTTATAAGAAATAATAGCAGATATTAATATATTTTATTTATATGTAAAATTTAAGATTTTTTGCAAGAATAACAATATCTTAATTATTTGTAAAGATTATTATTGGAATAGATAAGATTTTTATGAAATTATAGTATTAAATATTATGTGTAGTAAAAAAAAGTTAGATCTAAATAAATTTTTATATAACATAAATTTAAATAATATATTCTATTATTATAAAAGAGAGATATATAGAAGTCTGTTATTTAAAAAATTATAAAATAAGAATCTTAATAGGTTTAAAAATATATTTTAAAGTTAATTTTATATATATCTTTTACTTATAAATTTATTTTATTGGTATTATAACAGACCTTAAGACCGGTATTATTAAAAAAGAAAAAAATAATATAGTTATAGATATTAATGAAATATTTATAAATATATTTAATAGTTATAAAGTATTCTAAATCAAAGTTTTAAATATAGTATATTTATTTAATTATAATAAAGATTATATTGAGATATATATTAGTTATAACTTATATAAAGTAATTAATTATTATTTTAATAGAGCTTTATATTGTTAGTTGAAATAATATTTTTATATTAAACTAGTACTATTTTTTTATTATATAGGATTAGGACAGACTTATAATTTATTATATTATAATAATAAAGTAATTTAAGAATATATAATTTTTATAATAGTATAATATCGTCACTTCGCTAAAAAACATTAATACTAAAAAAATATTTTATATAACTATTATTAATTACTTTAAATAATTTAAAAATACTTTTTTAAACAATTTAATTAACTCTTTATCGGATAAATAATTAAAATGTTATTAATATAAATAAAAATATACAGATTATCTTTTATAAATATTAAATAATTTATATACATATATTTAAAGTTAGTAGCTTTAAAAATTTGAGATAAAAGATTATATTATTCTTAAAATAATTATTTAAAGCTATACATAATTTTTATAAAAATATTATATTCTTTAATATATATATTATCTCTAAAGTCTTCCAGAAGCTTAATAAAAATTAACTTTTTTATATTAGTATATAAAAATGCGATAATAATGTTTAAATAATATAGAAATTAGTAGAATTTTATAATAAAAATAATAAATATTTTAAAACTTATAGATTTTATAATTATAATATAAATCTTGTAAAAATTATAGCTAATACTAACGTTAATAAAAGCTTTTAATTATAAAATATACTTGAAAATATCCGTTATATTTAATTTTTATATTTAATAAAGTAATAAAAGCTTTATTTTTTTTAATAATTAATTATCTTAATGTTTTATTTTTAAGATACTAATATATTTCTGTATATATTATTTCTTTTAGAACATTTTAACACTTTATTATAAAAGTATAATTATAAAATTTATAATAATTAGTTAGAGCGCTTTAAGAAGAAAATATTTTATTAAAGATTTTAATTAAAATATCAGTTATTAATATATAAATATTATATAAAGTAAGATTAGAATTTTAGATCTATATTTTTATAATATTTATTTTTAATAATTTAATTTAATACCGCAAGAGATAACAATTATATAAAAATTATTATAAAAAAATAAAAAAATCATATATAAAATATTTGTAGTATCTTTTTACTGATATAAGAGATTCTTTTTTAATAAAAAAAGTTTTATTTTATAAAATAAATAAGTTCTTATAAAAAATTATATAGAAGATAGATTATAATTAAAAAAAATAGTAATTTTAAGAAAATGTTTTAAAATGAGTAATTAAACTTTTATTTATTTATATTTAGTTATATATTTAAAAATAAGTACTAATATAATAATAGATACTAGCTATAAAATATATAATTAGAAAGACTCAGAGCGAAAAAGAAATAATTAAATAATATTTTTATTTTATATATAAATAAATTTTGTAAAGATATAGTTTTTATTTAAAAATAGATCATTAAAATTATAAGAAAGATTAATTAATATTTTTTTTAAAAAGACCTTAAAATCTTATATCTTTATATAAAATAATCTTTTTTATCTTAGTATTATAGATTTTATAAAAATCCTTATTATAGTTAATAAAATAGCTCTCTTTTATATAATTATTAAGTTTATTGTAATATTTCTTTAAAATAAGATATTAGTATTTATATTTTAGGATTTACTAATAAGGATCTACTAATAAGAGATATTAGCAAGTTTACTATATAAAGCTTTATATAAATTTACATTAATTAAATTATAATATAAGTAATTCTAAATATAAGTAATTATAATAATTAAATTTTTTTATAAAAATTTTAATAAATAATTCTCTGTTATAATTTAGATAAATAACTTAATAAAATAATTATTTTTAATTTTAGCAATAGAATTAAGATAAATAAAATATATAGAAATAAGATTTTATATTTATTTATAATTAAAAAGATATTAGTGAGCGATTTATGTTTTCTTATATTATTTTTATAAATACTTTTAATTCTAATATTAAATCATATTTATATTAAAGAATTTTAAACAAAATAAATTTATTAAATAATTCTGAGCAATTTTTAAATATAAATATTTAGTAAAAATAAATAACTTTATTTATAGAGATAATAAAATATCCTTTGCCGTAATAACTTTATATAAAAATAGAATTACAAATATTAATATAAATTATATTATCTATAAAAAAAATTAAAATTTCTTATATACAATATTATAAAAATAAACAAATACCCTTTTTTAATAATATAATTTATACTATTTTAGAAAGCCTTTATAAATCTTAAAGTTTTTAAAATAATATAAAAATTCTTAGATTTTTTTTTCTAAATAATAAGTTATTTTGTAATATATAATCTCAATAGAAATCGCAAAAATATTAATAATATTTATTAAAATTAAATTTTTTTTCTAAATTTGTAAGCACTCTGGTGCGTGCGATAAAATGTAAAGATAAATAAAGTTGTATTAAGATGTGTGTTCCTTCCAGGATCGGCCGAGTTAATCAGGATTATAAAAACTTGTGGGCTTGGCATTAGCGGATTGTAATAATCTACTGTTTCTTTTTAAAAGAGTATTCTCGCGAACTAAATTAAGCTAGATACAAATAAAAAAAAGATACAGAAAAATATTAATTAAAAGTAGAAAAATATTCGTTATTCGTTATTCGTTAATGATAATACCGGGAAAAAGCTCATTGTCGTTATTGTCAATCTACAAGTGGAAGGATAGAAGCGAATCGGGATTAGTTTAGTTATTTATATCGGATGCGGGAGGGGGAGTGGATAGTTCGGAAACTGTTTTCAGTTTCTTAGAAAAATTAGTAGTGGATGAATGCTCGGTAGGGCGCTTCTGAGGAATGGTGGGAGGAATGGTCTGGTCGTGTTTGGTGTCGGGAATAGGTTGACTAGGGACGGATTGGTCGGTGGCAGGAATGGTGATTGGGGGGGTTGGATCGGTGTGATCGATCGTGACGATCGTTGAGAGAGAAAGAACCATGGTATACCTTACTGGTTTGCTTCGGATTGGGGGCTCTGGCGTTGACGATCCATTGGTACTGGTCGCTGATGGCACTTCTTGTGGCGGGCAGCTTGAGTCGGTTTTGCACGGTCCCAGGCGAAAAGTTTAGTGACCTAGAGGTTGCAGAGTTTTGTGTAGTTGGGAAGCCAGATTTTGGCCAAATCTATTATTAGGATTAAAACAGTTTTTGTCGATATATAGGAATTTCAAGCTATCAGTTTTAGAATCTAGTTTTAGATAGTCGGTATTAGAATTTTAGACTATATAATTAATTACTTTTTACTAGATCTTTTTATAAAAGAAAAGATAATAATTAATTATAGTTATTCAAGTGTCAGTACTAATAAAATAATAGATATTAATATTAATTTTATTAATAATATATTTACAGTTAATAATAAGAATTAGCTTATTTTTAATTAAAAAAAAAGATAGTTTTTTCTCTTTTATCTCTAGACATGGCGATGGCATAGTAATTATTTAAAAAATATTAAATATAGAATAAGAGATGAGAATAAATAGAAAGATAAAATATAAAAAAGAAGAGAAAGATTAAAAGAGAGAGTGAGAGAAGTAGTAGAAAAGTTTAGAAAATTAAATTGGTTATAAAGAAAATAATAAATAAAAATAAATAAAATAGAAATTAAAGATACTAGATAGAAATAGATAGTTAGAGTAATTATAATTAAAAAATAAAATTAATAAAAAGTAAATTAAAAGAAAGAGAGTATTAATAAAAAATTAATAAAAGAATTAGATTTAAAAATAAAAAAATAGTAAATATAAAAATAAATATAGATAATACTAATTATTATTTCTAATTTAAGTAAATTTTACTCTCGTAATTATTTTAATTTTCAGATATACTCTCTTTAACTTTATAATATAGAAAACGCTTATACTTTTAAATAAAAATAAAAATATTAATATAATTTTTTTTAAATTTACTATATTTTATAAGCTAAATAGTCTCGCTATATAATAAAATATTAAGTAAAGATTTTTCTAATATAATTAATTAAAATTTATTATTTATTAATTAGACATTTAATTTTTTAATAATTATCTTTTAGATATCTGTCATCTTTAATTGTGTTAGGGCAATTATAATAATAATTAAAAAAATTATTTTATAGTATAGTTATTAGTTTAAGAAGAGTAAAAAATTATTGCTTTTTTAATATTAGATAAAATATATAAAAATATATTAAAAAGTATAAAACTTGTATTAAAGATAAGCTAGTAAAATATTAATTCTATAAAAAAATGTAATTGACAGATATATTTTTAAAATTATAAAAGTCAATTATAATAAATTTTATAAGATTTTTATTTAAGTTATAAAAATAGAATATAATTACTGTTATTATAGATAGACTAATAAAATATATATATTTTATATTTAGTAGAGTTATAGCAATAGCTAATAATATAGCTTATATATTAATTATATATATTATTATATAATATAAAATGCTATAATAACTTACTTTAGATAAAAATAAACTTTTTATAATAAAGTTTTAGCAATTAATTATAGATTTTATAAAAATTAGTTATTTATTAACTACAGTATATTACTTATTAGGAAATGGTTAAATAAAATAAATAAATTAAATGATAAAACAGTATTTAAGATATTATATAAATTACTAATAAAATAATTGAATAAAACTATTATCTATAGTATTATTTATATATAATATAATACGATATACTTAATAATAGAAGTTATACTGTTTTATATTAATTATAGTCATAATTTTATTTTAACTAAAAAATTGAAGAAAGTATCAGTTATAGTAGAAGCAGAAGAAATATTTAATATATTTAAATAATTTTAAATATAAATAATAAGAGATATTAATTTCTTAATTTTAAAGTAATGATTTACTACGATAAATATTATAAAGAGAGACCTAACTTAAAAAAAAAGAATATTTCTATTTTATAGAAATATTAAAATTAAACGATTAAGTTAAAAATTTAATTATTAGAAAATTAGATTATTTAAAATTAATAAGAAAATTAGAAATGTTAATTATCGCTTAAAGCTACTAGAATTAATAAAAATATATTTAGTGTTTTATATCTTGTTATTGGAATCTATATTAGAAAACGTTTAAATTACAGAAAATGTAAAAATTATAGAAAATATAGAATAGAAATATAAAGTTAAGAAGATTCTATAATATAAAAGAGTTAGAGAAAAACTATATTATTGAGTAAAATAGAAAGATTATAATATTTTAAAGAATATTTAGAAATTTATTAAGAATTTAATAGAATATTATCGACTCATTCAATAGTATTATTAATAGAAGAATTAAAAATCTTTTTAAAAAAAAATTAAATAATCTTTTTTGCTATCTAAGTGAAACCTGAAAGATTATTGGATAAAGTAGTTAGTTAAATAATTTTTATAAAGAATTAAGATATATTATTATTCTTTTTATCTAAAACTTATAATAATTTTATATTATATTTTAATATTTTAAAATGTTTTAATTTAAAAAATCTTATTATTTTTACAGATAAGAATAATAAGCTACAATTTCAATTAATTTAGTTTAAATTTAAGCTATAATAATTTTAATTTATTATTAGTTGCGGATAAGTCGGAAGCAACTTTATTTTTTATATATTTTAATGTTTATTTATTATTAGTATAAAAATTACGGTAATAAATGTAATTATAATAAGTGTATAAAGTATATTTAGTATAATAATAATTTTAATTTATAATCCATTTTTTGCTAAAAGAGAAGCAATATTTATATTATATAAAAGTTAAAAAAACTATAGTTTAAAATATATTTTATTTAATTATAACGGACAGCAATTTAATTATAAGAAAAATAAAGAATCTTGGAAATGCTCTCTGATATATTATTAGCGTAATATCTAGATATAATAAAATAATATTAGAAAAATAAAGAGAATACTTAGTAAGTATTTACTTAAAAGAATAATTAAGATTTTATGCTTTTAGAAACAAAAGTCTAAAAGAGATAAAATAATATTATAATATTAGTATTAGTTACTTAGATAAGAATAGCTATACTGAACAGAATATCGGATAAACGATAATTAATTAAGATTTATAATAGAGAGATATTTATTATTTATTCTAATGTTTAATAAGTATATTTTAAGCACTAAACTAAAAATAAAGTAATATAATCTCTTTATTAAAATATTTAAATATATATTTTATATAGAAGAGATTTATTTTTTTAATTTCATTATAGATTGAGAAAGAATTTGTTTAAATTTAATATAATTAAAATTTGTTATAAATTAATTTATATTATAATTAGTATATAATATTTAAGTTTTTTTAAGATTTACTGAATTTTTTAGATATTTTATTTACTAATATGCGAAGATTATAATATCTCTTATAAATTCACTAAAAAAGGAGAAATAGAATAAGTTCTTTAAAATAATATTATAAATAAAGAGAGTATTTGAGGAATTATAAAGAACTTTTATAAAGTTATCTATTTTTAGCTATTATAATTTTAATAAATTAGTTTTTTTAATTACTGATGCGTTAAAATATATAATTATAAATATTATTTTTTAATTTATTATTAGACTGAGATTATTTTGATAAGAGATTATTTAAAAATTTATTGTATTTTTTTAAAAAAATTAAAAGATGTTAAATTAAAATAGAAAATATATAATTAAAAGTTATTAGCTATTATAGAAAGCTTTAAAATTTTTATTATTATTTTATAGAAGCTTTAGAACCGATTCGGGTATAAATTAATTATATAAATTTATAATATTTTTTTATTATAAAAATCTTAAATACTTATTAAATCTATTAGATAGAATTATTAGTGGCTTATAATTTTATAATTAAATATAAATTAGATTATCAGAATTTTGCTAATATATTATTAAAATAATAAGATTATTGCTTAAGCTTAAAAGAAGAATAAAAAATTAAAATATTTTTAATATTTTAAAAGAAGTTATAACTTAGAAATTTAGAAAAATTATTTACTATAAAAATAGATAATTTAGTATTACTAGCTTTATATAATAATATCTGAATAATTTTATAGAATAGTATATTTTAGATTATAATTAATTATTTAGAAGATTTTTTTATATATAAGATTATTTAGCGAAAATGTTTCTTATAAGATTTAAAAAAATGTATGAGTTAATAATTGAAATAATATTTTATAAATAAATCTAATTAGTATATAAAAACATTAAAATATTATCTTTAATTAGATGCTGAGCAGTCTTAAAGATATAATTATATATATTTAATATAGAAATATTTACGCGAAGTAAAAGATTAGTTTAGTTTTTAATATATTTGATTAAGTGGAGAATCTTAAAAAAGATTAGAATATTAAAGATAAATTTCTTTTGTGCAAAGAAATTATATATATTTTCTAAAATACTATAATATAGTAAAAAATATTAAAAATATTATATAATAATTTCTTTACAAGATACTTCAGCAAGAATAGAATATTAGTCTTAATATAATAATAGTTTTATTAGAATTTATTTAGTTAAAATATAGATAAATATATTAAAATATATAAAGTTTATTAATTTATAAAAATATTATAATATTAAAAATATAAATAGTTGAATTTTTTATCTATATTTAAAAAACTATAATAAAATATAATTATAGATTTTATATAGATTTATTACTTTTACTTTAAAATAGCTTTATATAAAATGTGATTTTAGTTGCGATAGGTGGTTTTATAAGATAGTATAATATATTTTAATTTAAAAAATAATAAATATTAAAGAGCTAGTTAATATATTTATAAAAGAGATTATTTATAAATTTAGAATATTAAAAAATTTTATCAGTAATTAAAAATCTCTTTTTATAAATAAATACTAAAAAAAGTTCTATTAACTCTCCTGAGTAAAATATAGAATAAATATAATTTTTTATTTTTAAATTAACGGCTAAATAAAGCGTTAAAATTAAATAATAAAAATATATTTATAATACTATATCTTTTATTAATAGAATAATTAGATAAGTTAGTTATTTTTAGCTAAGTTTATATATAATAATTCGCTTTAAGCATTATTAAAAATAATATTAAATTATACTCTTATAAAATATAATTTTGCTTTTTTATAACTTGTGGATTTTGATAATAAAATAAAGTGTAAATTTATTTAATAATAATAAAAAAGAATTTATAATTTTTAAAGAGAATTAAAGAAATATTTATAAAAATCTAAGTTAAATCTTATAAATATTTTAAAGCTTCTATAAAAATTTAAAAATATAGAGAGCTATTGTTTTTTATTAAGAACCTAATAAAATTAAAAATATTATAAATAATATTTTTTTTATTAAGTTTCTTATTATAAATAATAAAGCTATAAATTGCCTTTAGAATAATAGTATATCTTTTTTTTATTTATAAAATTAAAGTTTTAATAATATATTTAAAGCTATAAGATTTTATAATATTTAAAACGAGAATTAGACTATAGCTTTTTATATATTTAAATAAAAGAAATAAATAAATATAAAAATATTTTTAAGATAATTGAATCTAGTTAGCTTTTTAGTAAAGTAATAATTTTTATTTTTTTAATAAGGGCGCAAAGCTTCTCTTTAAATATTTTAAATTAATAAAATAAAGTATTTTTTTTTAATTAATAAATATTAATTTTATAACTTATAAACTCTCTTAAAGTTCTTATAGATTTTTTTAAGTTCTTTTTTAGTTTAGCATTTAAAATAATATTTTGTTTTTTTACTAAGAATAATAAAGAAGTAAGGTACTTATTTTTTTATCTTTTATAATATATATAAATAATATAATTATACTTACGCACGTAAAAAATTTTAGATTTATTTTAAAGTTTCTTTAATCATTAGCAATATTATTTCAGATTTTATAAAAGTAGCTCAAAATTAAATAAAATAAATAGTATTATAGAAAAATTAGAATCCTCTATAATAGAGATTATTATTTAAATAAAATAAAAAGATATTTAGGTCTTCTACTAAATCAAATTTAAATTTATTAATATTATTTTAATTTATAACTTTTTTAAGTATCTTAAATAAAGCTAAAAACCTTTTTTTTTCAATAGTAAAGAAGCTATATTAGAATAATTTAAATTTTTATTAGAAAGATTAAGAGAAATCTATATCTTATTTAAAAATAAAAATATAAATAAATACTTTTTTAAATATAATTTTTTTTCTCTTTTTTTTTCTCTTTTTTTTTTATTTAAAAATTATTATTAATCTCTTCTCTTTTTTCCGGCAAATAATAAAATAACTTATTATAATTTATTAAATAAATATTAAAGCTGCTTTTATAATATTTAATAAAGTTACTAGTAACATATTAGAAAAACTTTAAAATAAAAGAGATTTAGATTTAGTCTCGGGCTTAGAGATAAATAATAATATAAAAGATAATAATAATTTATTTTTTTTAAAAAAATTTTATTATTACTATTTTTAAGAGATTCTAATTAGTATAAATATAATTTTTAAAGAATATTAAAATATTAAAATAAAAGACTTAAAAATAATAAAAAAAATATTTATAAGAAACTTGGCCGTAATGCTGCTAAATAAGAGATATAGAATTTTAAGTTAAATTTTTTTTTAAATATACTTAATATTAATTCTATATAAATCTTTTATATATGAAACTTACGGTAACAATAGCTACAAAAATACTAATTTTAAATTATATAGATTTTTTTCGGATATGAGCTATTTTAATAAAAAATAAATAGATAAAATAGCTTTAAAAATAGCTAAAATAAAATAAATTAATATAATTTATTTATATATAATTTTTAATACTATTTATAGCTAAAATAGCTTAATTTTAATCTTTTTTAATACAAAATAAAATAATATAAATAAGATAAAATAAGATAAAATCTACTCTATTATTATTTTATTTATATTTATTATCGCTAAACGGTATAAAGACTTAAAGTTTTTTATTAAATTTTAATCTTTTTAAAATTATATTTTATAGCTATTTTAAGATAATTGTAAAACTTTATAAAGATATAAATAACTATAAATAATTAAGAATTATAATTAAAAAGAATAATAAAGTATTTTATATCTATATTAGAATATTAAAATAAATATGGCTGCTAAATAAATGGTTAAAAACAGTTATTTAGTTAAAAGAAATAAATTTATTACTAGAAACTTTTAGAATAACACTATTAAAGTCTTTAAAGACTTTACGGGTTAATTAGCTTAACAATAATATAATAAATAGCTTAGATAAAGAAATTAATAATTAATTATATTAAATATTGCTTTTTATATAGTAATTTATTTAATTAACTATTTTAAAAGTTAAATAATTAGTTCTTAAATACTAATATTTATTCTTTCTTTTATTATATCTGTATTTACTCTCTTTTTTAAACTATAACAATATCAAGATCGTTCTAATATATCTGATATCTTTAATCAAAGAAATTAAGTATCCAAGTAAGAACCGACTTTCTGCCGGGCTATCATCTCTTACACTTTTTATTAAATTCAATATTTAATATTATAATCTTATAAAGATTTTTTTATCTATTTTAATAATAATTTATATAAATAATTAAGATATTATTGCTCTTATAAAGAATCTTAAATTTTACGTGTAAATAAAATATATTAATATTCGCTATTATTTTTTGCAATAATAGATTTAGGCTAAAATTATTTAATTTCGCTATATTAAAATAGTAGAATAGACTACTAACGGAATAATCAAGACTTTTAAAAAAAAATTATATTTTATTATTTTTATAAGATATTAGGATTGCGCAAATTAATCGCTTAATAATGACTGGAAATTTGTACTTTTATACAGCTTATTTGTTATTGCTTTTTATCACTTTTTGTATATAAATCGGAATATCTTTATTTTATTTATATACTTCTTACATTTTTTATTAATTTCAGCAGATCATATATAATTATTTTTACTTATTTAAAAAAAATGTCTTTGGCTTTCTTGCTTTTCTCATAGAGAGTATTAATAAAATAATCTAATTCTCTCACCTTTGTTACCGTATTTAGACTAGCACTATCTACAATAGCTCCTAAGTAGAAATTCAGTGATCTATCTCTATTAGAGACTATACACATATTATATATTCTATTTAAAAACAAGCAATAATAATTACTATTAGATCTCAACAGAGTCTATACATGGATTATCTAAAGCTATCTAAAGCTGTCCATTAAATAAATTTAGACAGTTCACTAATATCTATAGATAGATAAAATAGGAAGATATTTATTTATTATCTAAATTTATTTATCTAAATCTGCTTACGCGAGATATATAATATGTATATAATTATACAATAATTTAAAGTATCTTAAGATATTAGAGATATAAAGAAACTTAATTATATTAAATAAAAATAATATTAATTTATTTTTAATAAATTTTATAATTCTTAAGCTATTTAAAAAGTTTATAAATTCTTTTTAATACGCGTTTTCGGCTAATTTCTTTTAATAATAAAAAATTAGATTATTATGACTTTTTTTATTAATATTATCTTTCTTGCTAATTATACTGATTTTATTATTATTATTAGCTTAATTATTTAGTAAAAGTACTTATTAACTATAAATCTTAACAATTAATTAATTTAAATTTAGATAAGATATAGAATCTTATTTTTTAATATTATTAATTTTATTCTACTTTACAATCTCTAAATAGTAATTAGTAAGTTTAAATTTAGTTAAATATACATATACTATTAGATTTTAAATATTAGTTAACTTTAGTAATTCTTAATAATAATAATAGATATTTTATATAAAGTTAAAAAAATACTCTATATCTATATTTCTAATTAAAATAGAAAGAATATTATTTACTATATTTATAAGGGCTAATGACAATAACTCTTATTTTTTTTAAAATTTAAGTGGATCTTTTTTAACTGTATTCAAGATATTTTAGAATTAATTTATTTTTACTTATTAGAGTAAAATTAATATACTATTATTAAAATATTTTTAAATCTTATTTTTTTAATTTTTCTTATTTTTCTGATTTAAAATTACTGAAAGCTTTAAGTCTATTATAAATATTATAAATTAAATTAGTAAATTAAAACGCTTTAATAATAATTATATTTAATAAAGCTAGATATAATTATAAAAACTATTTTAGTATATTAAATATTATTTATATTTATTTTTAGATAATTTATCTTTAGAGAAGTAATTAAGCTTATATAATAAAATATAAATTATACTAATTATATAAAAATAATTATAGATATTTATTATTTTTTAATAGTAAATTATTAATTTTTATTTTTCTACTTTTAGAACTTATTATACTGCTTATTTTTAGCTTATTTTTTTATTAGAGCTAGTTTAGTAATTTCAAATATTTAAATAGTATATTATAAATTTAAAAGATATTGTAAATAGTAATATCTTTAATTTAATAAAAAACTGTAATAAAGTTAAAGAAGAGCTAGATAATATAAAAAAAATAATTAGTTTAATATTATTTTTTTTAATTTAAAAAAAATTAATTATATTCGTTTTTAGTATAAAAAATATAATAAGAAGATTAAATATATTTTACGTAATAAAGTATTAAAAATATTGAATTTTAGTAAGTTTTTAAATTTTAAATTAGAACTAAGGCTATATCTTCTAATTAAAATTTTAAAAATAATTTATAGTATTAGAGAAAATTATAAATATCTAAGTTTTATAAATATATTAATATAATAAGTATTAATAAGACTAGATTAAGATATTTTATTAAGTATTAAAAGAATATCTTTTTTCTTATTAGTTAAATAGAATTAGAATTCTCTTTTTATATATTTATTTCTTAGCTTAAACTTTATATAAATTAGAAGATCTTTAAAACTTAGTTAAATAAGATATATAATATATAAAACTTTAACTATTAATGCGCTAATAGTTTTAACTAAAATTTTAATTTTATTATTTAAATTATTTATTAAGATTTAATTATTCAAGATATTATCTATTATAATTGCTAAAATCTGATAGATAATATTATAGTTTTTAAGATAAATAAAAAGAATTAAACTAAGATTCTTATTAAAATAAGTGCTTTTTAAAGACTTAAATTTAGAAAAGAATTTTTATAATTCTAATTAATATCGATAAAATAATTAATAATTACTATAAAGATCTAAAAGAATAATAATATTTAATAATTAAATATAATTAAAAATTTAGTTCTTTTAAATAATAGTTTTAAAATTAATTATTATTTTTCTTGTTTAGTCTAGTATATTTATTAATAAACTATTTTAGCTGATAAAAATTAAAGGGACTTTAATAATGTTTAGATTTATTAAAAAAGCTTTTAAAAAAAAGATTTTTAATAATAAAATATAAAAGATATAGACTAGTAATAAAGTCTATTATATTTTTTATAAAATCTTTCTTATTAAATTCTATTAATAAGAATTACTAAAATAGAAAATAGAATTATTTCTAATAATATCATATATTAATAATTAAATAGAATTAATATTATCTCTGATAGAATTTATTTATAATTGAAAATCTTTTTTAAATTATACATTTTATTAATATAGTTAGCTAGCTTTTAGTATTTAGCTTCTTTTAAATATTTTATTATTAATATTATCTTATTTCTTTTCTAATTGAGATAATTAAGAAGCTAATTACACTTTTTATATAAAATATATAGATTTTTAATCTAAACATATATAATTTAATAGAAAGATCTTTATTTATTTAAATAGTATTTCTTTATATTAAAAAACTAATAATTCTTTTTATAAAGCTTATTTTTAATTATTATTATAAGTTATTATTTAATAAATTTATCTTTATTTATTTTTATATAAAAAATTTAGTTTTTAATAATTTTTACATAAAATATAGCTAAGTTAATGTCTAGTTATTATTTAAGAAATATAAAATAGACGCTATTTATTAACTAATTAAAATATTTAATTTTAAATGAAAGTTAATGTTATCTTTATAAAAAGATAAGAAATAATTATAAATTTATTATAATATTTTTTTTATAATTAAGAGAAGGGCTAAAGTCTATAAAATAGAATTAAAAAAATAAAAATAATTTATAAAATATAAATAAATAAATAAACAAATAAATAAATAAAGACTAAAAACTCGCAATTATAAGTTTATTTATATATAAAATAGTAATATATTATAAATAGATAATTTTAGTTAAAATCTTGAAGATTTAATTAATTATATAATATATAATTATAGATAAATAGATTTAGATAGTTTAGAATTATTTATTAATTTTTTAAAATTTACTTAAAACTAATATTTTAAAAATTTAACAAGTTTCTTTATTAAAAAAATTTTATTTTTTAAATTTTTTTATTTATAAATTATGTCCGAAATATTAATCTTAATAGTTAGTAATAAAAAATTATAAGAATTAGAAAAGAATAAATATTTTTAGTTAAATAAAAAATTATAAACTAGAGCTGTTCTTATCTAGCTAAAAATATAAATATAAGTTTTTAAAAAAAATATAATATTTAGAGTAATCTTAATATAATTCTTAAAATAAAATATATATTTTAAAATTTAATATATTAATCTTAATAGCCAGTAATAGACGATTGTAAAAATTAAAAAAAATATTTCTAGCTAGATAAAGAATTATAAACTAGAGTTATTTTTATTTAATTAGAAATATAGATATAAGTTTTTAGAAAAATATAATATTTAAAGTAATTCTAGTATAGTTTTAAAAATAAATTATATATTTTAAAGTTTAATATTATTTAATTAATATTATATTTTAAGAAATATAAGTTTATAATAATATTATTAATTCTATTAATTAATTAGAAGATAATAGTATAAATAATTAAAAATATATAAATATTTTATAAAAAATTTAAGAAAGATAATAATATTAGAATCTGATTATATAATAAATTAAAATAATAGTAAATAATAGTTTTTTATTTTGCTAAATAATTAGATTTATAATAAAATTTTTATATATAAATAAACAGATTTAGATAGATTTAGAATTTAGCATATATAAATTAAACTAAACTAGAGTTAGCGCAGTTAGACTTTGGACACTAAAGAGGCATCTATAAATAGATTATAAATATCTTAAAAATATTTATAAACAGATTTTGCCGAGATCTATATTTATCTTTATATCTAATAATATATTTATAAATATTTGATCATAAATTTTCTATAACTACATCTTTACTATAATAGAAGAATATTATAAGACAGTATTAGATTAAATTATATATAAACTTAAAAGTATATTTTTTTATTATTTAGAATTATATTATTTCTCTTATTTAGTATTTATCGAGAACCTATTATTTTTATTATATAAAAAAAAGATTTTTAACTTTCATTTTTCTATAGATAGTTACTCTTTAAATATTCTACTTTTTTATAGATAAAGCAGTTTTTTTTATTTTTTAGATATTATTAGTTTACGTTAGTTTAAAATCTTTATAATAATTTTTTTAGTTAATTAAAATTATTATTTAAATTTTAGATAATAATTATTTTGTTAATATTATAGATTATGAAACTATAAATATAATTTTATAGCTTTTTTTTTATTAAAAATTACTTATATTAATCTATAAAAGCTTTTATTTTTATAATATTTCTAAAATATTTGTCCGTTATATAAACTTAAAAGCTTATTTAATTTATATATATAAATTTAACTCGAGCAATTTAAAATAATAATTAATATAATAAATAATATTATATAATTTAATATTATTTGTTTTATCTATTCGAACTATTACTAAAAATTTATAAATCTATTAATAATAAATTAATCTCAATTGTTTTTTTCTTTAATATAACTAAATCAAAAGATTTTAAAAATTTTAAAAGTAATATTCAAATTATCTAGTAAATATAATAAATACTAAATATTTAAATATCTTTTTTTAAAATACATTTTTATAAGATTTTAATTTCTTTATTCTAAAATATAAGATTTATTCCGGAAATAGTGCTTAAGATTCTAAATAAAGATTATATATAAATAAAAATTTTTATTTTTATATATAATTAGTTTTTTTATCTTAAAAATTTTTTTTATTATCTTTCTTATTTATTTTTTAAATAAATAAATAATTCTAATTTATAATAGTTTAAATCGTACCAGTTTCTCTATCCGTTTTAACAAAATTTCAAAATTTAACTAGACATTCTTAGATTTTATAGTATTTATTCTAAAAATTAAATAGATAGATATTATAAAATATCGCTTATATAAAGAAGAGAGATTTATCTATAAAATAGATAAAGAAGCTATAATATATAAAATATTTTTATTTATTGTATATTTATCTGCTTAATAATATTTATAGTATAAAATAGAAGTAATTAGAACTATAAAAAATAATTTAATAGAAAGTTAGTTTTTATTTAAATATTTAGTTTTCTTAATTAAAGATATCAAATATATTAGAGTAACTTTAATACTACTATAATTTAAATAAAAGATTAGATCCAGATATAATGAGAGAAAGAATAAATATTGATATTTAAAAACTAATTACTTAATCTCTAGAATAATTAATTAATTAAGCTACTATATAAAGAGTAATATTTAATATAGTTAATTACCAATTTCCTTATCTGAGCTGTTTATAACATTATCGCTGAGCTGGCCAACCCGCAGGGCACTTGGAGGCTTTGGCAGCGCCGTTCCGAAGGTCCCCGGTGACAATTTTAAAAAACTTTATAATATTAACTAGTTCGGTAGCTTAGTTAAAATTATATAATAAATAAATTAATTTAATTTTATCAATTTCTAAGCCTTCTAACTAATTAAAATTAGAATATTTTACTAAAAAATCAATTAGAAGTAGTTATTAATATATTTTAATTTAATAAGAATATTCTAAATTAATTAATTAATATTATCAGAGATAAGTAGTTCTAATTAATTATTCTCAATTTAGTTTAACTTAGAAACTGATGTTAATTTTAATTATTTTAATATAGTTTAGTCTTATTAAAAATATAATTATATATTAAAATAACTTTTTTAAGCCTAATAATTATATTTTCTATATATTATAAATAATATAGCCAATTAAATAGTTAATTGGAGCTTGTAATTACAGCTTATCAAACTATAAAATATATAAAATTCGCGTGTAGGCTTAACAGCTATACTATTTTAGACTAATAAAATCTAAATATTTGATTATATATAAAGAAGATTATTAAGATATTTAAATAAAGTTTTATATAAGATTTTCTATTTTAAAAACTAAATTAAAGTGATATTTTATAAATAAATAGCTGTATAAAATGTCTTAAGCTATAAAAATATAAAAATCTTAGATTCTATAAATAGAATTCTTATTTTAATTACAATTAGCACTTTAAATTATTTAGCTAATCCGTTTTATTCTAATTAGTTAGATAGAGCTATATTAAAAATAATTTTTTTATTAACTAAATTTATAAAAATTAATTAAGCTTTAATTCTAATTTAAATAAAATCGCTTTAGAATTATATAATATTAAGTTTTAATAAATAAAATTATTTAAATAAATAATTCAATTATATAATTCTTTATTAAAATAGCTATAGCTATATAATATTTCGTATAGAGATAATATATATAACTGATATATTATTTAAAAATTATTTTTTACTTTATATAAATTAGATTCTAATAAATTAATTTAAACACTTTCTAATTTAACTAAATTAGAATTTATAAAATTTATTATTTCAAATTAGCTTTATATCAGATCTAATATGTTTTATTATAATTAACTAATTTTTTATTTATTTTAACTTTACTAATTACTAAATTAAAATAATTTAGAGTTTTTTAGCCAAAATATTGTAAGGCCCTCGCAACATATACTTAATTATAGAAGCTATTAACGAATGACTCAGCCGTGAACTCAATCATTATATATATAAGTTTATTTTTACAGAAAGACAGAGTTCTATTCTTTAGCATTAACCTTGGGGGACTACACCATATGAATTACTTAGCCAGCAATTTGATGATGTCAATAACGTTTATTCTGCTAAGAAACAATTGCCCACAGGATCTAACTATCCGCTCAAGCAGAACAATAATGAATTAATCCGGGAGCGGCTTAATAAACCGCCTTTAACTAGCTAATATATTTAATATAGCCGCCAATCTAGTACGAATCGTTTTTAATATATAAAATAAAATAAAAGAGCTTATAAGTGAAAAAGCCCTAGATATAAAAAATATTTAATTGTTATAATTATAAATAATAAAAGTAAGATTAAAACGGGCTCGTTAAGAGATCCGATATGAAAACACTAATAAAAGAAAATAAATAGCGATAAAGAAGATAAAAAACAGTATATTAAACGGTTTGTACTAATCTTTTAAGAGAGATAGGGTTTAATAAGAAGATATTTAACGTAAAGAAAGTAGTATATTTAGTTTAAATAATTTAGAAGTATTATAATATAGTAATAAATAAAAGAAATGTAATAGTGATACTCGATAAAGTACTAGAAAAAAGATATAATAGCTTGACTAACTTTAATTATAATTATAATTATATTATAATTTAGCTTATTTAATATAATTGGGCTATTTAGATTATTTATAATATTAAGTTAGGCATTAACGACTCTATAGGTTATGTTACGTATAATGTTTTATCTAAATATATAGCTTAAACTACCGTTGTTAGTCCAGTATGATTTAAACGGATTATTTAGTTAATAGCACTTGCTAAGGTTCTTAATGAGATTTTTACTTAAATTGAGCTTAGTGAGATTCTTATGTAGACGAAGCTTAGTAATATTCTTGTATAAACTGAACTTGATAAGATTCTTATATAGATTAAGTTTAGTAAGATTTCTATATAAACTAAATTTAATAAGATTCTTATATAGACTAAGCTTATTAAATTTAATAATTTATGCTATTTGAGCTTCTGTATTTTATAAGTCTGATTTATATTTATTAAAGTTTATTTTATATTTATACAAGCTTTAGATAAGTCTTATATTATGTAATAATAAGTTATTTTATTTTTTATTATTTTTATCTTTTTTCTTTTGTAACTTCTTTATCTTTTAAAAGATTAAATTAAGATAGTAAAAAATCTGATTTGAAAGAGAATATTGAGAAAGTATAATTTAAAAAATCGACTAATTATTAATAAAAATAATATTACTAATGTAGCTATTAAATAGCATTATATTAATAATAATAAATAATTAAGTATTATTAATATTGGTGTTAGTAGAAAATTAAAATATAAGCTATATAAATAATTATTTAGATAGTATAAACGCATTAAAAAATTAAATAGATATTATAATAGAAAAATTATTAATATTTTTATTAGTATTTTAAGACTTTATAGATTTAATATCTTTAGAAGTTTTAAGCTATTCTATATTAGAAGTTTATTTATTAGACTTTATAAGTTTTTATATTTAAATATTTAATTTATAAATAACTTATATTTTTTCGACATTATAAATTCTTAAAAAATATATAAATTAACCTTATAATAGATTATTTTATTTTAAATATATATAAAGAATATCTGATTAATATATAATACTGTTTTTTTTAATATTAAAATTCGGTTTAAGATAATTAATTAGCAAATTATATTAAATATTACTATTAATTATTTTTCTTATTTTATTAAATTAATATATAAATATATATTTAAGAGAGTATTTCTCGCAAGCGAGTTATTAATTAACTATAGATAAATTAAAATAAAATATTTTTAATATAATACGCATAAGTATTGTATAATAGAAATCTAATAATATTCTTTATATTATATAATTATTGTATGCTTATAAGATATTTGTGTTTTTTTTAAAAGTTTATTTATATTAAAATTAGATTTCTATTTTATTTTTAAGAAATTTTTTATATTTTCATTATCTTATACTGTAATTAAAATCTATATTATTTAAAGGTTTAAAAAGCTTTATATAAGAGAGTAGCAAACTTGTTTTAAAATTATATATATTAGAGTATAGCTACTACATAATCTTCTTTTTATTAAGAGAAAATACTATTATTAAATTCTAGCGCTCGTCTATTTTTAATATAAATAAATCTTTTATATTTTTATAAGATCTGACTGATATAATAAAACTAACTTCTAAATTATTTTATAAGCTAAATAAAAAATATTTAATTTTCTAAAGATTTTTTTTAAACCAAAAAAATTTCTAATTTTTTTATAATAAACTTAGCAATCGTCTACAAGACAGTCTAATATAAAAGAATTAAAAAAGTGATTACTATCTAAACTATAAAAAAATAATTGTAAGAAGCATATTAGAAATAGTATAAAAGAAAGTATTAAAGAAAGGCAATAAGATAAAATAAACATGAGATAATAGAAAGAAGAATTATTAAATAAGATAAAATAAATATAAAATAAATATAAAATAAAAATTATAATATAAGATAAAGTAAATATAAAGTGAAAATATAAGAATAATATAATAAATAAAAAAGTAAATAAAAATATATAATAATCTATTTATAGAAGATTTAACAAGAATTATAATAATTTATTATTATATTTTTAGCGCTAATAAGATTATATTTAGGTTTCTATATAACTTTATTTATAGAATATCTTTTTTAATATATTAAAAATTATACTTTATTTCTAATTTTTTATTTATTAAGCACTTTTTTAACTTTGTAATAATTCTTGTTATTAAGATTTTTAACTTGAACTAGATCGGATTGTAAGGTCTATTTATTAAAATGATTATTATTTAAAGTAAATTTTAGATATATTATAAAGATAATAGAATATATCTTTTATATTAATATCATATTTAAATAATAAGTTTATTAATCTTTTCAAGTATTGTTTGCAGATTGGTAAGTTAAAAATTAAATTTTTATTTAAAATATTTATTTATAGATATATTATATTTATAATAAAAATATATAATTATTTTATATTATTAGTCTTAAAAAGATTTTATTAAAAATTATTTATAAATTTAGAATCTTTATTAAAGATAAAATAAAATAAGATATTCTAATTTATATATTAAAAAAATTCTATAAGCTTCTAATTCTATTTAAGCGCTTTTATACGCAAATAGTTTCTTATTAGATTTAGTAAACTTGTTTATTATAACAAGTCTCTGATTATATTTCTAAAATATAGTTAATAAGTTAACTATAAAATCTATAATAATTATTTTATATAAAATAACAAATAAAATAATAGATACTAGTAAATTATAAAATAGATATTTTGATAGTTTATTTTAAGTATATAATAGATAATAATCTATATAGTTCTTAAGAAGCTTAGAAGCTTTATATATAATTGAACTATTAAACTTAATTATATTTATAATATAATCTTGATAACTGTAATTATTATAGATTTATTTAAATATTATTTTTATTATAAAATGTAAGATATAGATCTATTAATTATTCTTTATTTTTATTATATAGAAAAAAACTATTTTTATAGTAATAAAATATCTCTATTATAAAGAGATTATTCTTGCGTTTAAGCAAAATACTAAAAATAACTCTTATTTTGAAATCTTTTTAGTAAATTTTTTTAAGCTTCTTAAGATAATTTCTAGAGAGCTATACGTAAAAAAAGAATCAAGTAATTTATATATCTAATTATAGAGTCTTTAAATTGAATAAGTTATTAAAATAAGATATATTATATTTGATAGATAATTTAGAAAATATATTAGAAATTATATTTATTTTATTAGATTTATAAAATAAGTATAAATAAAATAATTAAATATATTATAAGATTTATATAAGATAGAAATTTAAA
>JAMAHN010000072.1:0-44354 GCA_023627535.1 Aspergillus sp. S1802E
AATTTAATAATAATTTATTTTTAAATAACTTATTTTATAATAACTTATTTTATAATAACTTATTTTATAATAACTTATTTTATAATAACTTATTTTATAATAACTTATATAATTAGAACTTAAATCTCTTTTATTATAAATAAATTTTAAATTATTAAAATTAGATTTATTAAAATTAAAATCTATATTCTAACTAACTTCTTCTAATTAATTATTTATAGAATAAGTACTCTAACTATAATTGCTTATTCTATAATAATCGCGAAAATTAAAATATTTTTAATTATTCTTTTAATTATCTTTATTATTTAATATACATAGATAACGCTGCCTTTAGAAATTCTATAAATCTTTAAAATTAGAAATAACTATAGAATAAATAAAATAATAAAATATTAGATTCCACTATAGAGGTTTTATTAATTAGAATTCTAATTAAATCTAAAATTATAATTTAAATAGAAATATTTTCTAAATAAACTAAATTTAAATTAGTCTTCTAAATATTTAGTTTATTAAATCTTCTAAATACAATAAAGAGTATAACAATTAAGATAATGTTTATTATGATAAGAAGAATAGCTATAATGACTATTATAATAACAATTTAGATATTTACTATAAAGATAACTAAGATAATAGAAAATATATAAATTATAATAATGAGATATATGCTGTTAATATTAATTATTTTATAAAATCTAAAGAATAGATTTTAATTATATTTATATATTTAAAGTGTAGTACCAATCTTTCTATTTAATAATAAGCTTTATTATTATCTTTTAAAATGTTATAAAGTGATATTAATTAGTTATAAGCGTTTTTTTCTAGTTTCTTTATATTTTTAAACTAAAATTAAGATTATTAAATCTACTTATCTAAAAAAAATAAATAATATTAATTTTTGTCTAATTAATATCTGTATCTGGAGATATATTACTGTAAAAGCAAAATTAAATAATATTATTTCTTTTTATAATATATATACAAATATTAGCTGTTCTTTAATAATTATTAATAAAGAATTTGCTAAATCTTTAAATTTAAATATTTTTAATGTTTATTCTGTTATTATTATTTATAAGATTAATAAAATTAAATATAAATTTTTAAAATTAGTCTCTTTTAATATATATTTCTCTAGACTAGAAAATAGCTCTTTTATTAAAATTATTATTTATATTTATTTAGTTTCTAATGTTCAGATATATTTGCTGATAGGAACTAATATATTTAATTTTAAAAAAATAATTATAGATTTTTAATTCTAATAAGTTATAATTAAATTTTATAAAAATTTTACTATTTTTCTTCTATATAAAACAAAATCTAATTATATATTAAAAATTCTAGTATACTTTATATCTCGAGTAGTAATATCTATTTATATAGCTGGTAACATATTTATTTAGATTAAGACTATATTATTCTTTAATAAAGATTATAGTCTATATTTCTATCTATTTAGTAAATAAAGACTTTTTATTTGTTTAAGTTAAAAATAACTAATTAATATTAGTGATAGTAGCTTATTATACGAGATTAGATATAATATCTGATATTAAATCTTTTATAATTAGTACTTATAATATTAACTCTAATCTTATTAATTCTGAATTCAAATAGAATTTTATTAATGTTAATAATAGAAAATTATTTTATTAATAGATTCGATACTAACAGAAATATATTAATTAAAATTATTATAATTATATTAAAATCTATTTTATTTAAATTTTTAAGACTGAAAAAATTAAGATTAAATAGAATAAAGATATAATTGTTTTATTATTTAAAGTTATGATCTATAGTAATAAAATTATATTCACTAAAATTAAAAAAATTATTAATTAATATAATATTTAAATTAAGTCCAATAAATCTTTGAGCACTATTAATATTTTTAAAAATAAATATATAAAAATCTTTATAAGAGAGAAATAAAAATTATATATATTTTAAACTAAAATTTATCATTTATTCTAAAGAAATCGCAAAATTATTAATAAAATCTTTAATTTTTTTACTAAATAAAATAAATTATCTTATATTATAATTTATATATTTACTAGCTATTCCGTATTTGTTATTTGAAAATCCGTTTAAAATAATTAAAAAAGTTTTAATAAAAAGAATATATTGTAATTAATTTCTAAGCTATTAATTATAAAACTAAACTAGATTTATATTTTATATCTATTTAAAATAAGATAGTAGATCTAGTTAAAGAATAATTCTTTATTAGTATTATTAATATTTATTAGTTTTTTTATTAATAGCTAGTTTGTCGCAATTATAAGAATTAACTAGCTATTATTAGTTATTATAGATAAAAGGTTTTTTAAGTAATAATAATAGATTTTTTTAATTTTATTTTACATATTTAAAAAATAATAGATTAATTTTTTACCAATTTTAAGACTTTCTATAAAATCTATATAAATAATATTATATTTGCATTAGTAATCCTTAATAAATATATTAACTATCTCTTTTTTTTATTTATTTAATTTAAATCTCTAAATATTAAGCTAAAGCTAATGAAAGCTTTTTTAGATTTGTTATTAATAATTTTACTAAAATAGAAAGTTAATTTATTAGATTTATTTACTTTAAAAAAGAAAATTGCCGCTATTTAGTAATTTACTTTTTTAAATATTCTTGTATAATTAAAATATTATATTAGTTTTACTAGCTAGTTTTATTAGTATGTTGCTAATTATATATCTATTTTTAAATTATTTTAGTTTAGAAAAACTTTCTTACTAAAGGGCTTTCCTAAATTAAATATTAATAAAAGAAATTAAATTAAATACTTATTTAAAAATAATTTAATAGAATACGAAGTTTTTAAATAACTCTAATTAATAATTTAAAATCTTTTTTTTCTAATTTACTTTGATCTAAAAAGATATTTATATATTAATTTAGATATCTTATATAAAAGCTATAATATAATTGTTTATTATTTTCGCCAAAGATATATTTATATTAATAGAAAGCAATTGTTTTTATATTTTATTATTAAACTAATAATATTTTTATTTAAAACTCTAATTCTCGCGGAAACGAATTACTGGTTAATTGAACTAGAAGTTTTATATTTAATATAAATTTTATTTAAAAGACTAAATATTTATTTAAATCTTTTTAAATATTTTTTATAATTTATATTAATTACACTTCTATTTCTAGGCTCGCTAGACAAACTAATATAAGTATTATAATAGTAAATAAATTAAATTTATATTTAGTTTATATATTTATTTATATCTAATAATTTAAACTTAAGATCTACTATTAATTAAATAAAAATAATATTATTGCTAATATACTATTATAAATACTAATTCTAATCTTTTAATTTAAAACTAATTTTAATTTTATTAATATTTTCTCTGTTATAACTATTAAATTATCTTCTAAATTTAAGATAAGACTTTAAAACACTTATTATAATAATTATTAAATATATAATATCCTTAC
Organism: Aspergillus sp. S1802E; assembly: GCA_023627535.1. NCBI lineage: Eukaryota > Fungi > Ascomycota > Eurotiomycetes > Eurotiales > Aspergillaceae > Aspergillus > Aspergillus sp. S1802E. Next base: position 3,490 of record JAMAHN010000072.1, read on the forward strand.
CGCTATTAAAATACACGATCTCTAATTTAATAATATTTTATTTTATAAATTTAATAATAAGGATTTTTTATACGTTATAAAGCTAATTATTAATAGAGATAATATTTATAAAAAATAATAATTATACATTTTTAGATTATTTATTAAAACTTTATTTAAATTAATTTATAACTGTTATAACTATTAAAGCCTAGAATATTATTTATTAGCTTTAAATAATCTCTTTATTTTTTTAAATAAAAAATTATTTTAACAGTATTTCGCTGTCTATTCTCTTTATTTAATTAATAAAAATTAATATTATCTATTATATAATATCTTAAATCCGATCTTCACGTTTTTTAAATTATTTTATATATTAATTATAGACTTTATTATTGCTTTATTCTATATTATAAAAAACACGTATAATTATTTTTTAATATTTATTTACAAGTTTATTAAATAAGTTAATATATTTTTTAAAAAGTTTATCTAGTTTACTAAAACATAGAATACCTAAATTATCGAGTATATATAAGACTATAATTAGGATTTTTTATGTAAGATTATTATTAATTAAAATTATTATTTTATTTTAGGATTCTGAAAAAGACTCTATTCTACTATAAATATTAAGTAATTCTATTCTATAGTTTATTATCTATAGACTAACGAATAAATTAAAAGAATTATTTAAATAATTAAAATAATATTAAAATATTATATAACTGTTAATTTAAATAAGTAGAATAAATAGAAATTTATATTTTTATTTATAATTACTTTAATTAATAGATCTCTATTTATAATCACTAGAAAAACTTTATATAAATTACTATTTAGTTTTAATCTCTATATTCTATAAAAAATGGCTAAATAATTATTTTATAATATTGCTAATATTAATTTTAAGATAAAATCTAATAATTATTTACTCTTATACAATTTCTTAACTTATATCAATACTAACAAGGCTATATAATATATTAAATTATATATAAAACATTATTATAACTGTTATTATATTCCATTGTTAAAATTAATAGTCAATAATAAAGTCTTTATTAAACTTTATTAAGACTATACACTCTCAGTTATTTATTGCTTAAGCTATTAATTATTCTAATAATACTTTAATTTATACTAAATTATTAAAAAGATTAGAAAGTAAGCTTATTAACTTAATATTATAGTTCTTTCTCTTTTATATTATCGATTTAAAAAGAATTTCTTATAATAGACTAGAAACTAAATTAAATACTAAAGTATTTTAACTTTTTTCTCTATCTAGATTTGGATATCTTTTTTCTTAATACTAAAAATTACTTTTTGTTTTACTATTATAAAAAGACTACTATTCCCATTCTATCTAAATCCAATTAAAAAATTGAGACTTTTAAATAGTTTTTAAAATCTGATCTAGCTATCTTAACAGCTTTATAATCTAATTTAATTATCTTAATAGTATTATCTTTTCCTGCTATATTTGTTTTAATTGCTCTAATTTTAATTACTTTAATTGTTTTTACTATACTGGTATTTAACTTCTAGATTATTATTGATAATTAGGTTATATTATAGAAAAAAAAATATTAATTTTTATAAAGTGATTATTAAATATAATTAATTAATCGCGGATCTCTAAATTAAACTAGTCAAATTTAAGAATAAATTTTATATGATTAAAAAATGAATCTTTATTATAAAACTCTACTTCGCACTCTAAATAACAGTTGTTAGATAATAATTATTGCTATTGATGTTTATAATGATATTTTTAATAACTTAATATAAGAGTTAGATAATAATAAAGATAATAATAAGAACAATTAAGATAATACTGTTATTTTTATAGAAGCTATTTATAAAAGCGAGTTTATGAAAACCGATCTTTTAGTAATCTCTTTTAATATCTTGATTCTTATAATTAATTATATTAATCTTATCTTATTAATTATTTCTGCTATTAATCAATTTATCTTTATTTGATTTATTTCTGGTATTAACTAATTTACTTCTTTTACTATTTTTTAAAAGCGCTTTACCGAATAATCTACTATAAATTCTTTTAAGAAATTAAAAACAGTTTCTAAGCTTTTCACTTTATCTTTTATATTTAATACTAAACTTTCTATTCTAAATAGCTAAATTAATCTTTTATTTTTAATTATACTTTTATTCTCTTATCTGTTAATTAACGATAATAATAATAAGCTTTTTTTTAATATTACTATTAATAAATAATAAAATATTTCTCTATTTTTATAAATAAATTTTTTTATTATCTGTATTCGTTTTTTCTATTTGTATTTAGCTTAGTTTAATTTATAAAGACGCTCTTTTAAAAGAAAATAATAAATTATTATAATCTGTTAATGCCAGGTCTATAGATTTTTATAATTCCGATTGACTCGGCCGATTTTAGGAGGAACACATATTTTAATATAACTTTATTATTCTTTATATTTTATTGTACACAGCACCAGAGCTTACAGGAAGTCTGTAATTCTATATAAATTATTAAAAGTTAAACTTAATTATTAAAAAGAATTACTATTTTTTATCTTTTATAAATAAACTTCTAAACCACTTAGGCCGCGCTAAGATTTTTATGAAGTTAGATATTTAATAAAATTTTTATTAAATTCAAATATATTTTAATTTTATAGGTTTAACTATATTATAGATTAAATATAGCTCTTATAAATATTAAATATTATCTTTCAAATTATTTAATAAATTTATCGCGTTTTAGTAGCTTATAAATAATATCTTTATTAATCTAATTAATAAATATGTAGTCATCTATATAAATAATATTCTGATTTTTAGCGAAGATAAACTTAAATATAAAATTTATATATAAAAAGTGCTGTATCGATTAGAGTGGCTTAACCTGACCGTTATACCTTAACCTTAACCTGACCATAACCTGGCAGTCAGATTAAGATATAAAAAGTGATTTAACCGTACAGTTAAGGTTAGGTTAAGATACAACTATTACTTTAACCGTTTATACCTGCCGGTCAGGAAGATCAGGTATAGCAAGTAGATTATTAACTACAAATTAATTGATAATACATATATCTCTCTTATATAAATAATATATAAAGTATAATATATTTTTAATTACAATATAATTATATTTTTTATATTTAGCTTATCTATTCTTTCTACTCTACTTATTTTATTTTTTTATCTATTTTACCTGTTTCTCCCGAGAGATATACTGTACTTTAGAAAAGACTTTTATAAAACTTAATATAAGAAGAATAGTATCTGACATAAGATATATAGACTAACTACTCTTTATACTATCTAAAACGGTAATTATAATAGTGTAAAAATCATAAAAAACGGGCCTCTATTTAAAAGCGTATAATACTTATAAACTTAGATAAGACTATTTTCTCTATTTTTAATAATAATTTATCTTCCAGATTATTTTCCAGATTATCTATATCCTTATTCTCACTGATATAGAAGATAATAATTATCTTATTCTCCTTTTAATTCTTAGATATAAAAACGATTAAGTCTAGATTAAGATTCTTAAAAATATTCTAATACTTCTCGTTTATAATAAAACGATCAGTACGTATCTAAAATATAACTGCTTTAATTATATTAGACTAAAAGTAACTCCAACAATAGTAGCAAATATCTCGAGAACTATTAAACAGGCATTTAATACTAATATTATTAGTTATAATAAACAAAAAATCTCTAGCTATTCGATAAAGAATAAGAAACTGATTATAATAGAATTTCTAATAAGCAAAAATATTAATATACCTTATAATATCTAAAACAGTATCAGTTAAATCAAAAATAAGTTAATAAACTACATACTTTTAATATCTAAGTATATTTTAAGTTCCTCAAATGTCTTTACTACGAATAAGAGCCTCCAACATTTAAAGATATTATAAAAATCTTTATTTAGATCTAAAAATAACCCAAAAATAGTAGATAATATATCGATAGCCAGATTTTAACTATGATAAAAATAAAATATCTTTTTAAAGATAGTCTAGTACTTATTATACCAATCAATATTATTATTAAGCTATGCGTTTTTTTTTAAATTTCTCAAATTTAGACATTAAGTCAAGAATTATTACAATTATATAAATATAATTTTTTGCTTAATAGATACAATAGTAATATTTCCATAATTTTTAATATATATCCCGCAAGCTCTCGAGAATCTTCTTCTTCTAAAGTACTTATTTTCTTACTAGTCAGTTAATAAAGTAATTCAGATAGTTAAAAAGATTATTATAAATATTATAAATCTTATAAATAGTAGACCCACTATTCTCAGATAAATAGAATATAAAAAGAAAAAATAAATATAGAAGCTCAAGTAGATACTTTATTTACTTTTATTTAATTAGAGTTAATTAAAAATAATCAATATTAGTATAATTATAATACTAAATAAAACTTTTAATTACTTAATAAAGATTAAACGCCCAACAAATTATAAAATAGATTAAATTCTAGCGGATCTTACAATCCAAAAGAAGATAGTAGACTAAGCCAGATTTAAATTATTAAATAAACTAAAACTTCTTACAGTGTTAAGAGCTTATATTTACAAATTATGCAATCTTCCAAATCTATAATAAAGAATTAGTATAATATACTATTACAGAAAAAAGATCTCTAAAAGCTATCTAAAAAAGGCTTTTATAAACGGCTCTTAGAATATACCTTTTTAAAAATTCTTAAAATACTAAAAAAACATTAAGACTTTTATCACTATTATTCTAAATATATTCAACAGTATTATTTAAGGCCTCAATCCGAAGTTTCTATAAAAAAGCATTAATCATAAGCTAAATTATATAAGCGAAACAAAAAATATAATACTAACTTTAAATAATCTTTATAAGATCAAAATCAACAAGAGTATTATAAAACTAGATATTTTAGCTAAGCTAAATTCGGAGTTCTAATAAAATTAAATTAAACATTAAACTATTATTACTAGCATTATTAGTTGTCATACCTAACAGCCGATTAAAAAAATTATACTTATATAAAACTAATAAAACAATTATAGCTAGATTCTTATTAGTATAAAATCTAGATACTAATCGGAAGCCTAGTAAGATCTTATAATAATTTATATCTTTTGTTAGAAAATATCTAATTAAAGCAAAAAATATCTTCTAATCAGAGCTAGTCCAGCAGTTAACTATAATTAATATTTATTTAATATCTAAAAACTTTAATAATAACTTTATATATACTTCTTCAAATAGCTCTAATAGACGGTCTTTAATTTGCGCTTAATTAAAAAAACTCAATCTTCAGCAAAAAAATAAAGTAGCAAGATTAATTATCCGTTTAAATTATATATACTTAATAGTCCGGAACAGCAGACAACAGACAATTATAAAATATAAAACTTGATTCTAAAAATTCTATTCGTTATAGATAATAGAGATCTAGAGATAAAGAATAATTAATAAAAATTTATCTTAGAAAGATAAATAAATATCCATAATAGCCCTTTACTTAACATCTAACTAATTATTTGCTTAAACATAACTAAAGATATTTTTTTCTTGCAATTCTTATAAAAATAGTAGCTTATAAAACTAGTTTCTAAATTTTCAATTTCTAAATATTATAAAATATAAAGACATATAAAATAATAGATATAAGAGATTCTATTAAAAAATAATATACCTTTCTAAAAGCTCTTTTATAATGTTAATAACTTCTACCGACCAAAGCAAAATAGTAATTTTTATACTTATAAACGAGTTTTAGAAAAGGATATCTCCTATTACTAATTATAAAAAATAAAGAATCTTTCTTATAAAATTAAATATAAGATAATCTTCCAATTCTTCGCAATGCGTGTAATCTCAAGACTTAAAAAAAAAAAAAAAATCTAGTCTAAGTAGCTTATCTCAGTTCGAGATTTATTATTATTTGTAAAGATCTGAGAAACAGAAGAGAAGAGCTCAATAATATTCTTTAAAAATAAATTAGATAACTACAACTAACTTATAGTGCTAAAAAGATTCTACAAATAGTAGATTAACAAAGAGAAAAGCAGAAAAACTCTACAAAGACAACATTATTTAGTTTAAAAATGCGCTCGCATGCAAATATAATCTATTATATTTTTTCTCTCGGCTTAATCCATCTGTTATACTATGCAGCTCGCATCTTAATAAATATTCTATTACTCATATTTTAATTCCCGGAAATATTACAGCTTTAATATATCTGGCTCTTCCCTGAGATCAAAAGATAGATATTAAATAAAAATAATAGATTTAAGTAAAGAGAATATTAATATAAAAGAGATCTAAAAAAGGCTTTTACAGAGTCTATAGAGATATAGTGTAATATCTAATATTTAGATTAAATAGTTGTAGATAGTACAGTTACCGAAATAAACTAACTATATAGTATAGTATAGATAGCTTATACAAATAATTAAGATCTTTTTAAATAAAGAATAAGAAAATAACAGACTTATTAAGCTTGTTTAAAGAGACTTAATAATAATCTAGAGATACTATATCAGTTCTTAACCGTTATTTCAATAATAAAAGTATAATATTCTTTATATAATCTATCAGATCTCTGATATACGGCCTAAACTAAACTATAATTATATACCTTTCTTTATGTTTCTTACTGTAAGAGTATTAATATTATAAAAAGCTGAATTATATTAACACTATTAGAATTTCCCTATTATTTCTTATAGATAAAGAGAAAGAAGATACTACTGCACCTTTTAATTATTTTTTTTTATCCTGGAAAGCTTATCTTTATATATTTTTAGACGACAGTTAGAACGGTCAGATTAATTCTTATTTAACCTAGATATACCTTAACCGTGCTAGAGCTAAAAATAGTATAGCGGGTAGGTCTTGGCGCCAAAAACGATTAAAACGGTTAACCGTCCTGTTTTTAGTTATACCGCGGTCAGGTATAAAAATTTCTTTAACCTGACCATTAAGCTGCGGTCAGGTATAAAAGTTCCTATTAACCTGACCTGACCTGGCCGTTAGCCACTCTAGTATCGATTTTATAAGATAAACTTATAAGTAGTAATTTATAAATGCAAGTTTAGTATTAAAAGAATAAAGTTTTTAAGCTTTATTTTAATTTTAAAATGAATTAAAGTAGATCTGAAAAAGATTATAGTAATTTTTAGCTACAAAGTTTTAAATATAGTTTAAAAAATATAATTATTTTTTAAATTCTATAATTTTTATTATTAGTTTATAGAAGCCTATAATAGAATTGTTAAACTATTATATATTTTTATTAAAAAGTTTATCTTTTTTAAATAGATCTTTTAATATTAGAAAATATTTAAATAGCTTAAGAAGTTCTTAATATTTATATTACTTTTATATTATTATAATCTAATATTATTTTCGCGGTTTAAAACTAATATCTCTAATAATATAATTACAAATATATTTTTTTAGTTCTTTGAAGAAGAATAGTATCTAATTATTTATTTTTTTAAAAGTATACTTAATATTAAGCTAAACTATAACATTTATAATAAAAAATTATTAGCTATCATCTAATTTTTAAAACTCTAAAGAATAGAACTAAAAAAATTTTAAAGTTTTTATTAATTAAGATTTAAATAAACTATTATGCGCTTAAATACTTTATAATTATTAAAAAGTTTAATAAATATTAGATCTGATAGTTAGAGTTTCTTTTTTAATTTTATTTTATTATTAAATATAGATTAAAATTTTAGAATGTTATAATAAATATTCTTTTTAGATCTAAAAAAAAGCTTTATGAAATAAAGCTATTACTCTATTAAGATCGGATTAATTTAAAAAAGATATTTAGTTTCAAAAAAATATAATAATACTTTTATCTTTAAAAATAAATAATATTTAACTAGTTAATCAAATGCTTTAGACAAATTACATTTTAATTAATCTTAATAAGTAATAAATTATTATAATAGAAAAAAAATCTAAATAAATATGTTAAAATAGATTTTTACTATATTAAAATTAGCTGATAGTATTAAAAAAATAATTTTTATATTTATTTTTTAAATATAATTTATTAATAGTTCTCTACGGCACATTCTAATTATATAAAAATAAAAGTTTTAATAAAAAACTGATATTAATAATTACGCTAGTAATATAATATTTAGCGCTATATAGTAAATTATTAATTTATAATAAAATAAATATTAAATAAAACTTATTACTAAAGCTTTTTTAATCTTTTGATATTTTTAATTACTCGTGAGAATATATTTTTATAGATTTCTAATTTTATTCTAAGAATAGATACAGTTATAATAAAACGTATACAATTATAGATTAATTAATAAAGTGTATAATCTTTATTCTTTACTATAAGAATATAACTGCAATAAAAATAGTTTAACTCTTTTTTAAATAACGTAATCAACCACCGAGCCGGCATTACTCCCGAGTCAGCAGATTTCAATGTAACTATTATTAAATATCATTTAACGCGTTTTTACTTTTTACTTATCTTATAAAATGCCGCTTTCTCAAAAAAATCAAATATAGATAGCTATATCTGCTTATAAAAGTAAAAAAATTCAGTCTTAATTAAAAGCTGCGGATATCTTTAAAGTATCTAAAAGCACTTTTTAAAGTTGTCTTCGCGATATAAATTTACGATTAAAAATATACGCCAACTATTATAAATTGACCGCTATTAAAGAGAAAACTCTAGTAAAGTAATTACTAAATACAGATAAGCGAGAATTTCCTATTTAGCTAGAGTTTTTACATAAAATAGTTTAAATATTACTTTATAAGCGTCTATAGAACTTTATAGCAGTTCTTAGTATTAATTAGGCTTATAAGTTTACTAAATGTTATTTTCAGCTATTTATATAATATAGCTAACGTATTATCTATTAACATGCAAAGCAAGAAAATTTATAAATTATAATATTATAGTTTTAAACTGTTTATAAAGCTATTCAAAAGTATAATATATATAAAAATAATATCTGAAATTTTAATAAGATTAGCTTTATAATAAAACTTTACTCTACTGCTAAAGTTATTACTGTAATAGAGTACAGTAAGAAATTACACAAAATTATTTAAAGTAATTATGAATAAATTATAATTATTAAAGTAATTAGCTTAAGCAGTATATATATACTATTTATTATTATACTAAAAATAGGCTAACAATAAGCTACTTAGTTCCAAGAATTTAAACTTACTGAAAATTAATAAATTGTAATAAATTAAAATAGCTAGATTATTAATAAAATAAATCTTTTTTAGCTAAAAAATATCTTTAAATCTTTCTCTAAATATTATATAACTGGTACTAAATGTCTATTTATTTTAAACGGCTATAGTAGTCATTTAACTACTAAATTTAATAATTTTTATAAATAAAATATAATAATATATCTTTATATGCTTGCTCACGCTTTATATCTTTTTTATTCGCTTAATATGGGTATTTTTAGTTCGCTTAAATACGTATACGGAAAACTGCTTAAAGGATATATAAATGTAAATAATAATTATATTAATAAAGAAGATTTTTTAATGCTATATTTAGATATATAGGCTCAGATCTTTATTTCTATTAATATTTATAATAACTTTATAAAAGCAGAACTTAAGCCATTTAATTGAGAGCGGATTCTTTTTAAATTTATCTTTTAATTGTGTATGCCTATATCTGCATTATTATTAGTTAAAGGATCAATTTTCTCTGCTTTTTAGACTCCATAGAATACTCGCTAACTAGATTAAAAGATACGCAGTTTACAGAGTAATCTTAATGCTAAATGAAAATTTTTCAGTAATTTAATTACTTATATTTAATATTTTAAAAAGATTGCTTAAATGACAATATAAACTAATCTTTTTTTATAACAAGAAATTAAGACTTTACGAGCTGAAAATGAGCGAAAATATAAAAAAAAAATAAAAAGACGTACTCTACTAGAGAATAATGTTCTTTTATTTATACAAAAAGGCTAAAATCGCGTTTAGTAACTTAATACGTAACTTAATAAATAATCCGAATAATTTATTTTTATATCTTATCGACAAGTTCCGTAACGCTATAGTGGCTATAAAATAATTAGATATATAATTTAGAACTGTTCTAATAAGTAGCTAGTTTTTTATATATTTCTTTAGTCGAATTTAATAGAGTTGATAGTTAAAAAATTTAAAATCTTAGTAGTTGCATTTAAATCTGCCGGCTCGGGAGTAATGCCGGCTCGGTGGTTGATTACGTTATATATATTGATAAATTAAACTATTAAGTTTTATTTTTTTAAATTAAAATAATTAGTTTATTTCTATCTTTTAAAAAGAACTTTATTTAAAATTATAAATTAAATAAAAGCTGATTTCTGAGTAAAAGCCCTTAATAAATAATTATATAAAAATTATAAATTAATATTTTATTTAAAAACTTTATTTATTTATAATATACTATTATAATAACTAATCGAAATTATTTCCGGCTATAGATTTCGCTTATATTATTTTAAATATAAGTTAACTAATTTTTTTTAAATAAAATACAGTTATAAATTGTAAATTTCTTTTAATTAAACTATATTTTTTAAATTTTATAATAAACTATAGAACCAGGCCGAAGCCTAATAAATAGTTTATAAATTAAAATAAATTTAAAATTACGCTAAAGATTAGATTAAATTTATTTAAATTAAGATAAAATAATAAATAAATAAATATTAGAGATTAGTAAACTTTATAATTAATAATTTAATATATATTATCATAAAAAATTAAAATCTAAATTAGCTAAATCGTAAATTCGAAAATTAATAGATTAATTTATATAAAATTATTAAATAAGTTAAATATATCTTTAAACTGAAACTACCTCTTACATTATAAATATATTTAGTTTTTATATTTAAGAAGCTCTAAAAAATAATTAATTTTATATTTATAACTGGTCAGATTTATAATTTTAAACTTCTAATTAAACTTTAAAATAAATTAAAATAACTAATTAATAAAATTCTTGTATTTTAAATATATAATAAAAAGTTATATTATTGCATTTAGTAAAAAGATTATTTACTAAATTTTATATAATATTTTATCTTTAATTTTTGTAACGCATCACTTAAACTATAAAAATTCTATAATTAATATCTAAATAAATTAGATTTATTATAATAATTCGCTGTCTAACTTATTATAGCAGCTAATAATAAATTTCTAAATAAATATAATAATAATAATTTGCCAATTTAATATTATAAGATTATAAGACTGCGGAACTAGCCTTTTTAAAAAAGAAAAATAATATTATTTCTTAATTTAGTTTAATATATAATATAATTAATTATTTATTTAAAGAATTCTAAAGAGAGTTTCGATTAAATAAGAAGATATTTTAATTAGCTTTATAGAAAATTTTAATATTTTAATAAAAAATACTAATTAATAGATAGAAAACTCTTATATCTAGTTAGATTTTATTAGTATATAAAAGCTCTAAATTTTCTTATTTAATAGTTTTTTTCTCTTTATAGAAAAATTGCTTAACTACAAGTCATAAACAAACTTGTCTTCTATTAGCTCCTTTGTAGACCGTCACAACTATAACTATCACTATCAAAATTAGAAATTTATAATAGATATAGATATCGATAAATGATAAGAATATAATAGTAAATTATACTATATTAAATTATTTTATTAAGACTTTATAGAAAATTATAATTTTTATAGTCTTTTTTTACTCTTATTACAATATAAAATACTTCTATATTTAAGTATAGGAACTATCGCATTCGGGAATTAAATATTATAATATACGATTTACTATCTGTAAATCTAAGTAACTTTTGAATGATTTTATCTCTTTTAATGTAAAATATATTTAGTTTATAAAGATAAAGTAGCTTTTAGAAAGAATCTTCTATTTTATATAAATGATAAAGTTCTAATTTTTATAGTGATAGTTATAGTGAGAAACGGCAGTTCGGTGTCGCAGTGGTTCGCTGTCTGATTACGTTAAAAAATGGACTTTAATAATAAATATAGATATAGATAAATAGTAATAATAAAATAATAAAATATATTATATTTATTAACTTTAGTCTTTATATATAAAAAATTATAGCTTTTATAATTATATTATAAAATATTATCTATAATTTTCCTACGGAAAGTACTATAAGTGAGAACTAAAGAGTATAATATAATGTAATAGCTGTAATTTTTCTGATTAACTTTAATAATTTACTTGTTCTCTAGTAATTTATTATATATTCATATATTAAAAGAGTCTCTTTATAAGCATTACTCTATTCTTATAGAAATGGCAGAGTTCCATTTTTTTATAGTAGTAGTTATAGTAAGAAACGGCAGTTCGATATCGCGGCGGTTCGTTGTCCGATTACGTTATTGTTACTGTCTTGCGTCAACACAACATGAACCAAGCCATACCTGGGTCTTTTTGTACATATCCTTTCCATCTATCAACTTTTCTTTAATTTCATATACCAAATTCATATATTTACAGTAAGCTTGTCTTTATATCCCATCACAACTAGGCCATACACAGCATCCTCATAGGTAATAAATAGAACGCGAATCACAGGTCCCCCTATCAGACAAGCTTGCTACGGTACCTAGGTGGTAGCTATCATAGCAACGTGGCCTTTTTCAACACCACCCTGTAACAACCTCCTATTAAGTGATTGACTTCCCCTACAGTCTCCCTTACAATTGCAGAAACACTAGAATCAGCAGCCCAGTCACAGCATACCTAAAAACCCTGCAATTGCACTACTTCTCCACTACCGGTCTCGAGAGAACGATTTTACCCCAAACACCATGGTGTGTTCTAATCATTACAACCCTACGCTGCACCATCCATGTTATCTAACGTCTATATGATAGGCACAAACCCCACAACAGCGCAAGGCGAATGATAAATATGCGAAAAGTGAGGCTGCAAAGCGAGGCAAAGGAACAACAACGGTGCGGCCAAAACAGAGCACGAAATCCCCAGTGTCTGCTGGGTGGGTGGGTAAGTGGTTGGGAGTCAGATCGCATGATCATTGCGGCTAATGACGGTTCAGTTCTTCTTGCGTTTGTGATTTGTGGGGGATTGGCCTTTGAACTCTTAAGGGTTGTTCCAGAGATTTGGTCAACCATTGCTTCAATGTTTAACCGCCTGGCTTTCTAGGCCCTGTCGACTGAATGCCACGGGAAACACGTTGTGTAATAATGATCACGGCCGCTTCTCCGAGGTAGTTGGCAGCCTAGCCTAGCTACTCCTGGGGCTGTTATATTGGATGGCGAACTGAGTGTAACGTGCCAGCCTTCCCAGACTGCAGGAGCCTGCCCTGATTGTCTGTATGGTCCCCTCTGGACGAAGGCCCTTCTCTTCTGTATTATTCGGTGTTTTGTTGGTAGTATTTGATTGTTGTGTTTACAGAGTCATCCAGGACTTGAGCTCTCTATGGAAGCTGAGGTTGTAAAAGGAACTCAAATAATCCTCATCATGATCAGCTCTTTCCAATCCTATCTTGTTTTTCGACCACAATTGCTGGCAAATATCTATACAGTGCTTAACGGAGAATTTTCTAAATAAGGCTAATGCTAATTGTCATATCCAGCGGAAGCTGTCTCAAATTCTCCTAATTGGGCTGATGTGTTTTTGATCGGCTCTTAACCTTCTTTTTGACCTTTGGTGAATGCACACTGTTCGCATCGAGACCCCCAACTAGGCCATGTCCATGTGGTAGGCTAGCAGTCCCCGCGAGTCCACTAGAAATTGGTCTTTTCACTCTTTTCTTCTTCTTGACCAATGTTCCTTCTACAGGAAATTCATCTGTGTGAACTCGCTCGGAAGCCCTCTGCATCTCGAGCCGTAGTTTCTCAACTCGCTGCATGGCTATTGACATCTCTGCATCGTGCGCACTCGATCCAGGTGGCCGGCTGTTTGAATGTGCACCGCCCACTTTTTCAGGAAGACGCCCCAGGCCACTGGAGTCAACCTGAAGAAGTGATCTCTTGGTTTTGCTTGCTCCATCAAGGTTCTCGGCAGGCAGGGGGTCATCTTGTCCAATCGTTTCATCGGACACGATATTATATTTCTTACCCTCTGGTTCGGTTTTCCCCCGATAATTGCGGGCAGTCAAACCTGTGGCACGCGCCCCCTCTCCATTTAGCTTCAGATCAATTATGGGGATGGCATCAATGTCCAAATCAGCGCCCCCAGATGCGACAGAGGCTTGGTGGAATGGTGTAGAGGTACTGGAGACCTCATCTTCTGTGGCGATATAGAACGGATCATCAATGTTTCCCTCTCTGCGCCCCACTCTTCGCTTTGCCACACTGACTGGCCCCCCTACTGGACTGTTAGGGTCCTGATAAGAAGCATTGAATTGCGACGTTAAGAAATTGAGCTCGTCTGGTTGTTTGTTTGGCACCGCCGAGTCATTCAAGTAGTAGAAATCCTGAAAAGCCAAAGGTGCACCCAATTCAGAACAGTGATCTGCAGGACGGTCAAAAATGACGTGAAGGTTGTTGTTGAATGGCCGGTCCATCAACAAGTGTTCTGGTTGGGGCACTTTTTTCTGAGCATTAGCAGCAACTGGATTCAGCTCAAGACCGTCAAACAAGCCTGGAATCATGGAGGATAGTAGAAACGGTATCCCGCCCGGTCCATAGCAATCTGAACGTATTGCATCTGCTGCTAGGCGCATCACCTCCAGAAATTCAATAGCTCTTTCCTGGACGTCTAAGTCTGGATGAGCTGCCAGAGTCTCCAGAAAAGTCAGGATTCTAGCCAGTAAGAGGGAAACTTCGCCCTGGTTCCTGGCATCCCAGCTTCCACGATTGGCCTGAATTATGGCCACGAGGATTTTTGGAAGAGCCTGTACGACAAGGCAAAGAATCCTAGACGGCTGCAGGGCAGTGGAAATATCAATCAATGATAATAAAGTCTGTTGGGGTGAGGCAAGGCACTCTGCAAATTCACCGATTACCCAAATAAAAGGCCCTAAAATGCCAGCGGCCGCATCAGACAGCCCCGAGCACATGTTGTTCATATTGTCAGCCAGCAGTAAAGATTCTGCAGCTCTAGTGGCGTCCGCACGAACATCTCTAACCCGAACGGCTACATTGCGCATCTCGGACCCAATTCGAGAAGCGACGCTTTCCCCAATATCATTGGTAGCCTCCTGGTAAGCCCCATGTCCCAGTAAGTGACCATGATTGAGCGGAGGAGCCAGCTCGACTAGTTTTACTAGCACCTCCACATACCACTCGAAGTCCGATAACTCGGCATAATTGTTGTGAGAGCATATGTCGAGAACCCGATGTAAGACTTCAACTCTGTATTCGAGAGGTAAGATAAACGGCGCTTTCCGGGAGCTTGGGCTATCTAGGCCTAGACCTTCGCTTGGCCCAGTGTTCGAAGGTACACTTTCGGTGATTTGGCGTGCATCAACAAGTTGATCAATGAGTCGGGTTACTACCGACTGTAGGCAATCGCTCCTGACCATTCGGGCGGCAAGTTCAAGAGCCTGTAGCCTTATTGAAATATCTGGATCGTCTAGGCAATCCATGATGACATCTTGATGTGTCGATACCAGATCAGGGTATGAGCCCACAATTCGATTATAAGCAAGAAGTGCAACATATTTCACTTTCAACAATCTTGTCAGCGTCGTTAGATACCACATCCAGGTAACTTACAATTCGGATCAGAATCTGTAACTATCATTCCTCTGAGCTTGCCAACGCAAAGTCCGGCAATTTCTTCTCTTCCATCGAGTCCACTGTCGTCATCCAGAATACCCCCCTGTATGATCCCATTGATGCATTCGTAAAGTAGCGACATGGCAGTTGTCGTCTGAATGATACTTATTAACGGGCGGATGAGCTTACGTATCAGGCGTGGCTCCAAGGGGGTTAAAGTCGCAAACTGGAGTTACTTTCAGCCTAGGACAAAGAAGAGTGAGTGGTACACCAAGCCTTACCAGTTTGATTATTTTGATTGCCATCCAATTATTGCCTCCGTCCACCAGCAATTCAAAGAACCGCGGCGCCAGAGGAAGGAAGTCATGGGGTCTTCTCCATCCTAACTCACATACCACATTGATGACCGCTGTGGTAACACTGCTTTCTTCTTCTTCCGTCAAGCGATCCATCAATTTGGGCCATGCCAGTTTCAATGCCTCTGGATAAACCAACGCGAGTCTATAAAGACACACAATCGCCTTTTTGCGAACAACAGCATGGGAATGCGAAAGGCGCGATAGCACATCCGGGAGTAAAGACATTGCCAGAGAGGGGGTGATTATGTTCGGTAGAGTGATCAAAGGCAGCGCCATATTCGAGATATTTGAAGATGCTAGATCCTGTAGCATAGGTGTGTCAGACAAAATGGTCGGCCAGAAACGTCATGCTGGTCCAAACCTTCTTCAGCAAGTTTGTGGCTAGCATCAGTACTTCTGTGTCTGGCCTGAAGCTCTGAACCGCAGCTAAGTAGCCAGCTCTTTTCTGCAAATACTTTGTGGACGACATAACCTCCAGCACGTGGAACGAAGCCCAAGACATATCATAGCCAAACATCTCCAAGTATATCAATTTTAGCAGCGCGGTAGCTTTCTTATCTACGGAGGTCAGTTGCTAACTAGAACCGCCCTATCCGTGATATACGTACCCATGTCCTGCAGCTTGATTTCGGCCTTACACTCTCGTAGACTATCCTGTACATAGTCTTCCTCGGCCCCCTTATGGGTTCGTAGGCCTTTGATAAGGTCGTAGAGGGATTTTTCGAACCTAGTCGCTCTGTTCTCAGCAAAAGTGGCCATGAGCCTCCGGGAAGATCGCTCACATTGTTACTTGACCTTTTCTTGTTCTTTCGATTCACAGGCAAGTGTGTTTTCTTGAATGATCTCCTTCCATCAAGAGACAAGCTTACTGACTTATCCTTGCCTTGATTGATCAAACGACTGGAACATGACTAGACCAAGTGTGATGTTCCCTCGGAAGTTGGAATAGCATATGAGATAGGCGTAAGTACCGGACGCGAACGCGGGCCACAGTTAGTGGAGTAGGTCAATCATCACGAAAGTCCGCAAGAGGGGTTCGGGACCGAGAGTCTCATACACGCATTACGTACGGAGTACGGAGTAGGTGTCTAAAGTACCCCGTATTCCGTGCGGCAGGCATGGGTCCCGGGCCCGGGGCAGTAAGCCCCATCAGGAGCTACCTAGGCAATTGCGCCGTAACTCAATTCATATCTTCCATCAAACGTTCGACCAGTACGCTTGTCTCTGCTTATTGCACTGGTTTTTCCGGTCTGCCAGCTTGTACTGCGAAAAATGGCGTACCCTGCCTCTGATTTCAATACTACTCACAGTCAAAGCCTAATTGCCACTCTTCACTTTGCGCAGCAGGCCCCTCTAATCTTGAACCAGAAACTCCACTTGGGCGAGAACCCTCTATCTTCTTTCGTCTCAAAGAAGGAAACATTCGATGAATATGGCACAATCGAGCAACTGTTCTTTTCTTGCCTGCAATCCGGTGATGATAAATCAGCTCTGGTGTGCCTTGATCAGCTAAAACTACGTTTTGGCTCGTCAAATGAAAGGGTAATGGGACTTGCGGGACTTTACGAAGAGGCAGTAGCCGAGAATCAGTCTAGCCTTGAAGAATGTCTGCAGAAATACGATAATCTGCTCTCCGAGAACCCGGTCAACCTGGTCTGTATGGGTATCTTTGTCATTAACAGCGTTGCTAACGTTGACCCTATAGCCCATTCTAAAACGCCGAGTCACCCTCTTAAAGTCACTGGGCAGACCTGCCCTTGCCATCACTAGCTTGGTAGATTTCCTGAAGGCTGTCCCCACGGATGCGGAGGCCTGGTGTGAACTAGCGGAGTTATATCAGTCCCAAGGGTTGTTCTCACAGGCGGTATTTAGCCTCGAGGAAGCTTTATTGATAGCACCTAATGCGTGGAACGTATGACCGACCCATGGCTGCTTCTCTCAGCGCTTCGTAATGATTAACTTTGTTTAGATCCATGCTCGGCTGGGTGAATTGCTGTATATCGACGCATGTTCGTCGGCCACAGAAGATTCCACTCGGGGCTTATACCGATCGACGCAGTACTTTTGCAGAAGCATTGAGCTTTGTCAAGATTACCTAAGAGGACTTTACGGCTTGACTCTGGTAGGTGACGGTCCAGTTTTCTAGCTTTATGAGTTCTCTACCTCAATACTAAACACCACCTCCGACTCCCCGGTCTTTAGCTCTTGCCTAGTCTTGATCACAACTACGTTAGGTAGTCCTGTCCATGACGCTCCGCTGACGTTCATTTAGGTCACTTCGACTTTGCTTGGGAGAGATAATGTGAAAGATAATTCAGAGGGCGCCCGGTCAATCACGGTAGAAGACGGCCCGCCATCAAAAGACACTATTCGGAGATTGAATGTCTTTGCAAAACGAGGACTAGAGGCCGTTCTCAGTAAAAGGCCAATGGACCATACTCTTTGGGATTATGGCCAAGGCGAGCTCATTGCGGCGAAAGAATTGATCAGTAGGATGTCGGAATCTGGTTAAAGAGAGAGGCCAATCACCGTACTTCGGTCACCGTGTCACATCATTCAGGGTAGAGTGACACTCATGTTATGTAGTCGAACCACCCTTCCCTCTCATTGGGAAATCCGGGGGCTTGTCTTAATGTGATTCTGCCATCACTGACGCCTGTGGATAGCTGGTCATAACTAGGGCTAAGAACTCATGTAATACACCGAGGCATAGCCTTACCAACGGGTTTCTACGTTTTGTATCAACGAAAGACATTCGGTTTTCAGGGCTCTGTGCGGACTACTGAGCGTTCTGATCTTACCATGATTGGTGGTAAGAAGGCAAGCCTGAACTAAGGTGCTCAAGTATGATTTGCATGCATGACGGTAATAAGGCTGGCGTGAGATCTCGATTGCACTGAGCTTTGGAGAACAAATACTTTTGCAGGTGCGGAGAAGGTACGAGAATGTGGATTCGATATTTCTTTCCATCCATGGATGTTCTCCCGGTCGGTTCCATGAAAGTGGGCGACAGTTAATTGTTGATTGGGCACTTGGGCAGCAGAGTCATACCTACCTAAAGTAGGTTTGAATGGAAATGGAAGGTGCCAGCTCAGTCTGAGCGAGAAGAGTAGTCAACTTAGGGACAACAAGAAGATTTATAAAAAAAAAAAAAAAAATCAAAATCAAAAACAGATAGGCCGATAAAAAACAAGAAAAAAGAGAGACACTCGGAGACAAATCAGAAAGTATGTCAGAAAGTATGAAGCGACAACCCCGACCAATTTGCAACAATCAACAATACCTAAGTCCCGGACTACAAATAGTAACTAAGAACAATATACCTTATTCCTCACTGCCGTGCCCAAACTCCACCATACGCCCAACCATCATTGTCTGCCAAACTGGTTAGGCAGGCAACTAGTAATGTACCCCCCTCCGTCTTTCTCTTCTTTTCCTTGACATTTTTCTCCCATCCCCATCTCTTCTTCTTTCCCCTTTCCCCCCCGGCCCCCAAGGAATTCACCAGCGTGAGTTTCCCCTGTGTGGCCTAATCCTGTTTGCTACAGGATTACCGTCTGAAATATAGTCACAAACTTCAACGCTATTTTCCTGTGTTGAGCCACAAATTTCGGCCGATTTCTGTTTAACATCGCTCCCCCCCCCCTTTCAGTCGCCATTATTTTCGGCGCGCCTGATCCACGCTCCTGGTCAATTGATTTCCATCAATGCCAACCTTGGTCATCTTACTCGGAAACTCGATACACCCATGAACCCCGCCCGTTTGGGTTTTACAGACTAGAAAGAGCATATATACACATCTGGTAACGGCGCTGATTCCTACCATCGTCTCGATCAGTCTAGTCTATGGGGGTGTTTCTACCCCGCCCTAATTCTACCCACCGAAACGGGCTGTGCCATAAAACAATTCACCGGTACTGGTGATTCAAACCATTCAATGACAAGGCTTTGATTGCATGAACTATCTCCATGACGTGTGTGAAATGCCACAGTTCAGTCCTTGCCTCTTCTAACCATGAACCAGGTTTAATATCACCATTGGGCCAAGCCCGCATGGCTCGGATCATTCTTCTTTTTCCGATGAAGAGGATTCGTCCGGTGTGCAAGTATCCCCGCCGTCCGAATCAGGAAGCCATGACTACCAGGACCCCTATGATGAATGGGCACACCTACCTTACCCCGACGAATTGAAACCATCCGATTCCGCCTCTCGACCTAGAACGTCACATCGAACCCGTAGTCGCAACCAGATCCATGGCTCGTCATCGGGCCGTCGTCACTCCGGCCCGAGACGTCATCATATCATCCAGGAACGAGAATACCCCCGTCAACCTCGCCGTCATCCTTCCCCAGAGTCGCCAGAAAGTGCGGATTCGGCGGATGAGTATGGCGCCCCTTATGGTCGGACCTCTCACGACCGGCGGCTCTGGCCACCCCTGGCCCAAGGACCGGGCTATTCTCACAACACTTCTCCTGGCCCTTCTTATATGTATCCAAACGGAGCTGCACCGCATGCTCCCTTCGCACACCCAGGCGGTTTTCACCAACCATCTGATCAGCTTATAAGATTAGGGCACCACGGCCAGGCCAACCAACCAACTTCGTACGGAGACTCCATGTACCCATATCACCATCACCAACTACAACAGTCTCACGGCCCTACCATACCTCCTTTCTACCTGGAGCACCGTCATGGGCACCACCCACACCACCCGCCATCTTCTCACAACCGGGCCGACGGGCACAGCCCAGGCCAGCATCCTGTGCCGCACCCCCATGCCTTTCAATCGCATAGCCCATCCCCTTACGGTGGCCCTCCATTGAGCCCGCACGACCTCATCCCCTACCAGTCGGGAGGATACTATCAACTCAGGGAGCCCTACAACATGGTTTCCGGGATGATGCCGCCTTACTTCAATCCGTATCCCCGCGTACCATCTCCGAGCCAGGTCGAATCAAGTGGATCCCCACCACCAGCGCCTGTCGACGCAGCGAAGGATGAGGCTATAGCAAGACTCGAGAAGTTAATATTAGAGGAAAGAACGGAACGGGAGGCACGAGAGGCGCGAGAAGCTGCCCGGCAAGCCGCAATAGAACAAGAAGCCATTGAGCAAGCAGCGCGAGAAGAGCGAGCCGCGCATGAGAAAAGGATTGTCGAAGAAGCAGCCGCAAAAGCGAGAGCTGAGGCGGAGCAAAAGGCAGCCGAGGAAGCAGCCAAAGCAAAACTGGAAGCTGAGGAAGCGGCGGCGGCGGCGGCGTCAGAGGCGGCGGCGGCAGCCACCGAGGCAGCCAACCAAGCAGCAGCAGAAGCTGTTGCCGCAGCCACGGCGGCGGCTTCAAACAAATCCGTCTCCGAGAAGAAAAAGCCTATCAAGTTCAAGGATGCTGTTGGCAGGAAGTTCAGTTTTCCGTTTGAGTTGTGTTGCACTTGGCAGGTAAGACCTGGCTCCTGAGTTGCAGAGTCTAGTCGTGTATCTAACAGTGGTCTCAAGGGCATGGAAGAGCTTATACGGCAAGCATTTCTCCATATCGAAGTCATTGGTCCACACGTTGCTGAAGGACACTATGATTTAATTGGCCCTAATGGTGACATTATACTACCACAGGTCTGGGAAACCGTTATAGAACCGGACTGGGCGATAACCATGCACATGTGGCCAATCCCCGAAAAGCCGAAAACCCCAGAGCCTCCGCCCCCCCCAGAACCTCCAGTCTCAGAAGCACCGGCTGTCATTGATGTTCCAGCTGCGCCCGAGGACGCGGCCGTTGCTCCTGTGACAGAGGAGACCAAAAAGAAGGCAGACCCAGCAGGTACGCGTATCTCGTTCTGTATATTTCGAATTCAGCATGTTCAGATTGTCTTTCGTATGATCCCAGGCTGTTTATGATTCGTTAACGTGTTTAACAGGGACAAAAAAGCCGCGAGCAAAGGCTCCTGACCCTGGCGCTTTTGCCATGTGGATGGTCGGCAGTAACCGCTTGAGATTGAACAAGGCTTTAAAAGTGGGAAAAAAGCCTAGGGTGATACAGCAACACGCGAACACTTGTCGCGTGATGTGACAGAGTTGGGGTCTCGTTCTCTAGCAGTTGCCTCCAATTGGCGCGCATTCCCCGAATTCAACCATGAACCTTGTTTTCAAGGTGCGATTATTCCAAGCTGCGCGTTCTCTCAAGTTATAGAGTTCCGAATTGAGGAGATGCGTATGGCGGAATTTTCAGCGTGGAATGGGCGCTTGCGATTCGATACATCAGGATATCGAACAAGACTTTGAGACAATGAGCTAAGAGCTACAGAACCACACTGTCTCGAGCTTCCCTAGGGGGGCATGGCTTTTCCTCTCGCATGTCGAGCTTGGTTTCTCATGCCTCAGAGTAAGATGGGTATGGATGATTTACATTTATTTTCTGTTTGGTTCCAGCGCCAGGAGCATTATTGGTTTTTTTTTTTTTTTTTGGTCGCCAAAACTTCAGAGGTGGGAGTTCTACGTGTGAAATGAATAATTGAAATCGTGTTTTATAGTTTGCATCAATAGATTTTAAGTAATATTTCACGTGTATATACGTTCAGTTAAACACGGGGGCTTTCAAGATTATATTCGCATAAGCATGCCCCGTAAATCAAGGATTTGTAGACTAGTGATAATATGTGGTCACTGTCCAGTATTGTCCAAACAGAATCAAGATCACTGAGGCAGAAGAGGCTTCCAGTCGATGGTTGTATCGGGTGTATCGTCCAAAATGCTGCCAGACCCATGCACTGCATCTTCTCCCGAATCAAGACCACTGGATTTCAAACTGTCCCCATGCTGCTGTCCAAGGGCCGTGGCAAGCAAGACAGGCTTTCGTGGAATAGGGGGGGTGGCCTTCGTGTTGCGTGATAGGTTCCTGTGCGTAGCAGCCATGTCTTCACGTTCCGGTCTCTCTAGGTTACTTCCACTCGTGCCGCTGTTCGACCTTGGCCGGTTTTTGGGTTTTGAGACATTCGTCCTTGGAGGTGGTAGAGGTCTGGATGCAGATCCATCTTGCTGAAGCCCAACTACCCAGTCTGGGTTGCTATCTGGCGAGAAAGGATTGGAAGTACGATAGCTATTGAGGATGTATCCATCATTAGGGGGCTTCACGTTCGACTTCACGGGAGCACCTTTTATTACCAAGTTAGTTAGAACTCGAGGTATGAAAACAAACAACAAGCAGTGCGTAAATTTCGAAAACGATATCTCCATCGCCCCGAAGCAAAAGACTTACCGTGATTTAACCACCACTTCTGATGGTCTGAGCTGGCCGGCGGGAGCCCTGGGGTAGCAGAATCAAAGGTTGTAAGTTCCTCATCATCTAGCCTTAATCTTTCCTTGACTATATCACCGTGGTTGCTCCGTTTCTGATGATAAAGAGTGTGTCTGAGCTCGCTCTTTGCATATTCATTGATAGTGCT
Organism: Aspergillus sp. S1802E; assembly: GCA_023627535.1. Classification (NCBI taxonomy): domain Eukaryota; kingdom Fungi; phylum Ascomycota; class Eurotiomycetes; order Eurotiales; family Aspergillaceae; genus Aspergillus; species Aspergillus sp. S1802E. The sequence continues at coordinate 27,009 of JAMAHN010000072.1, forward strand.
GATTTCGCAAAGAAAGGTGGCCCAGACTGGGCGATGGTCTGAAAATCGTAGAGCTGCAACATTGTAGTTTACCTGATGGAGGTTTGCTCCTCTCCATAGCACCCTGTCACACCAAGCTGGTATGCGCGCTTTCTCCCTGCCTTTCTTTAGTCTAGAGTTTCTCCGTTGGTCCGCAAGGGTGCAGGCTTACGACGTGTCATAGTCATCTCTCCCAATATCATATTTGTAAGTAGGAGGAAAGGAGATGGGCCCTTCCGTATAGAACTGGAAAGCCCGCCCGCTGACCATTTGTAGGTTCAACTACCAAATCAGTGAGCAGATTAGTCTTGCTTAAATATGAATAGTGGAAGTCAGCAGGATACCTGGTCATTGTCATAAAGCTTTTGGTAATCCCGCTGCCGCACGAGCTCCCTAACATTGTGGTTGTCGAGGCCGATTCGATAATTGAAATCCCCCAGCCATATGATGGCATCGTGGTCATCGATCGACCTATTTCTCTGGAATCTCAGCCCGTGACATATGGTTTCATAGTCCCTATTTCTTTCATCGTAATTGGCAAACCCCGCAGCGAGATGCGCGGTAACAAAGCAGATTCGAGTGTTGGAATACTCCAAGCGAATGGCACAACCTCCCTTATTGCCAGCTATACCGGAAAGACCTGTCTGGTGACGGGAGTGAGACAAATCGCGGAAAACTCGAAGTTATCACTCACCTTTTTCACACTCCCTTCGACATTTTTTATCTCCTTCAAAACATCTTCTCTCACAAATACTACCAGCGCAGCACCAACAAGTTGGCCACTTCGTAAGAGGACATACTTCGGGGTTCCTCTGGACCTCGCAGAGCTATTCAGGCATTTCCCAACCGCGGCCTCCCAGGTCTTACGTGTGGAAGGGTCAGTAGACATGATTTGTTGGGGACTCAACGTGACTATTTCCTGAAATCCGACAGCGAATATCACGGGGTCGCTAGTTTCAAGCTCTGGCAACAACCATGCTGCCAGATCGACATCTGCTCCCAGATGCTGCCCGTTCACATTGAACGTTCCAGTCCAAATTTTGATCGATTTGGTAAAAGAGTATTCTGACGCCCGCCGGTTCAATTCCGTCGAAACCAAGTCGTTGACCGGGTCATAAAGATGTACCATTCCTTGGTCCGTGAGACGTCCCAACAAAAGATCGATCGTCTTTTGCCGCGCTTTGTCTGAAAAGTTATTGACATAAAGTCGAGTGGCGGTTTTGCGAGCATCTGCAAGCGCGCCAGCAATTGACATCTTTCCATGACGTGTGAATGAACTTTTCAGAGCCCCTGTACCGGCATATATTTTAGACAGTGCATCTCCGTTATCAGCCCAAAGAGTCGAATGTCTGAGCTGTACATCAGGGCCCAAGGTGGCTCCCTGTTGGAAGAAGAATGATTCAAGTGCCATTGAACTGATGATGTTTTGTACATGGTTAGTCCTATCAAGACAATCTAAGCAGTTAGTCCGAAAGACACCCTCCTGTTGAAGAACAGTAGAAGAGCCCATGGGTAATGCCTGGCCTTCATTTGAGAATCTTATTGCAGAGCCATTCTCGGATAAGAAGAATGCAAAGCCATCCATAGAATGTGATATTTCATGCTTGACGAGGGTGCTAGCTCCATATCCCAACGGGCCGCGCGTTTCTGCATGGAAATCAAACTCCGTAGCACGTAGGAGTGCATGGTCTGATAGCCCTTTCCTTTGGTTGAGGGGGCTTTTCCTGATATGCTCTCGGTACTTTGCCGAAAGCTCGGATTCCGCGGGCTTCAGTTCACTGAGGAGGTTAACCACGTGTATTGCGCCATATTCTAGTTCAAGCCCCTCGAAATGTTTGTCAAATGCGTGCTGCGTTGCCTCGCTAGATCGGGTCACGTCTATCTTCTGTTGGCCAGGAAGGAACCCTGTTGCCTGCTCCCAGAATATAGGCACTGATCCACGAACCTGGACATAAGAAAAGGTGATACCAGGCGGCATCCAGAGCACTGTTTCGGTCTCAACATAATTTGCGACATTGCCATCATCGTCGATGCCGCGGGAATTGAACCTTGTTCCAGCACGTCGAGAGGACTGTCGTGATATTATGCTTAGCGTAGAAGGGTAACGAGTTTTTAAATTAGGCAAGATAGGGACGGACGCCGGAATGGTTAGGGTACTGGAGAAACCCCTTATCACACATGTCAGGATCTGACATGAATCTAGCTGCTGTTTTTCGGAAGGCGATAGATGACTCCTAAATAGAAGGAGTGGATGGATCATGTAGGAATTCCAAAGCATGTCTTCATCGAGAGACTCAATGTCGAAAGTTGCCGACTTGTCCGAACTGACAGTATGTCAGCTAGGCTTGAACCTTTGCGCATTTCGCATCGCCGTCATCTCACCGGTCCTGTAGCCTGTCTGTCAAGTTGAAATCAAGGCTATAGTAGAAGCTACCGTCACTTAGAAGCTTCTTCAGAGCTAAGAAGGGATGTTCCGCAACCAGCTCTTTGGCGTCCAGGCCAGCGATATGCGATAGGTCGTCAGTTGCAGGGGACGATCCCAACTCGTTATCGAAGCCATCCTCGTAATCCGAGTGATTCAGACAGACTGTCGCAGTTAGAATAGAGCCATCCAGGCAATCTTTGAGAATCTTACAGAAGTCCACGTTGTCGATCCGTGAAATATTCTCCCCAGGCCTGATCGTTGCGGCTTTGGAGCGGGCAGTGACAACGGAAAGAAACACCTCGTCTCCAAGAGTGATCAATCCAAGAGTGCCGTATCCATCGCCAAGTCTTCGATAGCTGCTCAAATCTACGTCTGACTGACTAGCAAATTCAACTAAACAACGTTGTGCATCAGGTCGCCGTTGGGTGCTAGGTTTGGAAATTGTAGAGCTATGCTTGAAAATTAGAACGTAGTCGCTAGTGGCCAGAGCTAGAGTACGTTCAGGGTAATTTCGCGAAAGGATTCGCAAGCTGGACATTTTTAAGAAGACAAAGAATCGACCATGTTCGGACGGTCTGGGACGAGGACTGATTAAACTTGTACTCCGTACGGAGACATACGGAGTAGTAAACAACGCATGGGAAGCCCAAGGGTGCTTTTGAGCGGGCAGTCCGCCGCTCTCGCGGTGGACGCGGGCGGGAATCCACCGGCTAGTAGGGATGCATACATGTAAGTTACAGGCTATATCAGGTACCTTACATATATACAGTAGGTACCTACTGTATGTACATACATTACATATAATACCTTATCTATGGACTAAGGTATAAAAGCGGTATGTAATATTCCTATGTACTGTACATGTACATACATACTCTATTGGGTCAAGGTACCTGGCCGTTGTGGGTCCCGCACTCCCCGACATAGTCAAAAGTCGTAGGCGGTCTGTATTGCCTCCGCAGTAAATCCATGGCAAAAAAAAAAAAAAAAAAAGAAGGGAAAGAAAAATCCCAATCTCCTCTCGATTGATACCCAGGACCGTTAGATAAACTTCTTCTCTTCAAGATACCCCGATACCCTACCTTTCATTGCTCCTCACTTGGAGAAGACTGTACCGTTATTCATTAATAGACCCCCCACCCCGTCACCCTCCATCCGGATAGCACAAATGGGCCTGGCGGCACCTCGCAAGTACGTGTGAAATTACTTCTGATCTTCCCTCGAACCCAGGCGGCTCAGCTGACGATTTGTTCGATTTTTCAGAAAAACAAAGATTTCCAACGACCCAAACAATACAAACTGGGCTCGGTCAACAAGTGGATTCGGCCACAAGATCCTCAGCGCGCAGGGATGGACTCCAGGCAGTTTCCTCGGTGCGCACAATGCTGCACATGCTGATATGTTCACTGCTGCAAGTGCATCCCATATCAGAGTTTCATTGAAGGACGATACGCTGGGACTTGGAGCCCGGCCGAAACGTGATCTTTTAGACGAGCCCACCGGACTGGACGCCTTTAGAGGATTGCTAGGCCGATTGAATGGAAAATCGGACTCAGACATTGCAGCAGATCAGCGCAAGGTTGATGATGCCAAAGTGGCTCGGTATATTTCTACGAGGTGGCAAACCATCCAATTTATCAGCGGTGGCTTGTTGGCGCAAGAAAAGGAAGATGCGCAGGAAAAAGAGAATTGTTTGTCTGCGCGTGAGTCTCGAGATCGCCAAGGAAATCCCACGTCGCTAGACATTGAGGATATCGATTCCGAACAGGGGCCTCTGAAACAAGCCGAGAAGACAAGCAAGAAGGGGGACAAGGAGAGAAAGAAAGAGAAGAAAGAGAAGAAAGAGAAGAAGGAGAAAAAGGAGAAGAAAGAGAAGAAGGATAAGAAAGAAAATAAAGAAAACAAAGAAAATAAAGAGAAGAAGGAGAAGAAGGAGAAGAAACGAAAGCGAAAAGAGCAGGATCAGGATACTGATTCTGTAAGTCACGGCGAGGATGCACCTGAATCGGATTCCCAGACTGCTACGAGCGACGGCAGAGAAACGCCACTGCGCGCAGCTATGCCATCAAGAGAGCGCCGCCCCTTGGGAAAACATATGCTCAGAGGTCGGTATATTGCGCAAAAGAAGAAAGCGCTGTTGGATGATAAATCGCTAAACGAGGTGAATATATCCTACCCTTGTCTGTCCTTGGGTTCTCATGAGCCTGATGCTAACCTTGCCTAGATTTTTATGATAAAATCGTAACAAACTGTATATAGAACATTGCGCTGAACTATTATAGCTAGCATCATTAGTTGCAAGATGTGGTAAACAGAGTAGATCTCAGTCACATTTCTCATGGCAGTTCCAGTTTCTACAGGTGTGTCTGTTTGTGACACAAGTAATCTAAGGTATGAAAACATACATGGATGATTTGATTGCACCTAGGTGGGATTAGACGTGTATGTACTGTGTACATACACAAGGTGCTGGACCAAACCTGTCAGGAGCTTTAATTGATAAGATAAGGGGCCTTGATGCCTCATTATCTAATCATTCGTTCATAGGAACACCTCTTAAACCATGGAACATATGACCTCGTCCCTCTCCTCTCCCTCTCATACTATTCTAATTTCCACCATCATCACTCCCAAGTCCTAATTGTCTCTAGCGCTCGCAGGCCAGTCAGCAATTAACGGAAAACATTGGCTTCGAGAACTAGCAACAGCTGTTCCCGGGCATGGCTGGCTCTGCGTGAAAGCACAGATGATCTGAATTGTACTTTTCTTAGCCAAGAAGGGAGCAAATTTCTCAAAATGCCATCTGTTGACGCTCCTCATGTGTCTTCAATCAGCAAAAAGACGTGAGTAATTCTTTCTCTTTCCAGTCGCATGCATCATTTGAATAGGGGAGACTGGGAAGGACAAGGTTGCTGTACGAGCCGTCTGACTTTTGAATACCAGCATTCACTGGGCCCCGTTAAATATAGGCCTTGAACGACGTCTACAAACCTTTGTGGTTCTCTGTCACACCCTGACTATTGCCATATTCCTTACATGCTTCTTCTTCATCTGCGCAATACCGTTGTCCTGGCCACTGCTTTTACCATACCTGGTCTACATTTCGTTGTTCTCCACGGCGGCTACGTCTGGATCCTTGAGTGGTCGGAGAAATTTCTTGCGTTCGCTTAGAGTATGGTCACTCTACGCCTCTTATTTTCCTGCTCGCCTGCATCGCTCAGAGAACCTCATTCCCACTCGGAAATATATATTTGGTTACCACCCCCATGGAATCATCTCACATGGCGCCTTTGCGGCATTCGCGACGGAGGCGCTGGGCTTCTCGAGGCTTTTCCCGGGAATCACTAACACTCTACTTACTCTCGACTCCAATTTCCGGATCCCATTCTATAGAGATTACGCCCTGGCCATGGGTCTTGCCAGTGTCTCACGCGAGTCTTGCGAGAACATACTGACAAAAGGCGGCGCGGATGGCGAAGGAATGGGCCGTGCTATTACGATTGTCATTGGCGGCGCCCGCGAATCCCTTGACGCTTTGCCATCGTCATTGCGCCTTGTTCTAAAGCGGCGAAAGGGCTTCATAAAATTGGCTATTCGCACCGGTGCCGATTTGGTGCCAGTTTTAGCGTTTGGTGAAAATGACCTCTATGAGCAAGTCCGCTCGGACCAGCATCCTCTCATACACAAGCTTCAGATGCTGATTAAGCATACAATGGGGTTCACCATCCCGCTTTTTCATGCCCGTGGGGTCTTTAATTATGACGTGGGCCTGATGCCGTACCGCCGCTCACTCAACATTGTTGTGGGCCGCCCCATTCAGGTCAGACAAGAGCGTGATAGAAGCAGAATCGATGATGATTATATCAATTCCCTTCACGATCAGTACGTGTCGGAGTTGAAAAGGCTCTGGGAACAGTGGAAGGATGTATATGCCAAAGACCGAGTTTCAGAGCTTGAAATTGTTGCATGATGTGCTAAATCATCCAGCTCGGTGCAAGGACTCTGGTGACTATCGGGCCTTCGACTTTGGAACAGAACTTGAGGTGCAACATACAGGATGGGAGGAAACATTCGCGGCTTGCAGTGATATATAGCTATGATAAATTTACATCTGCACATATATGTATGAGACAGTATAGCCACACCTAGATCCCCCCCTCGAAGAGTGAGGTAGACGTTTTGGAGCTACAAAAGACGGAGTCGTCGGTTAACAAAGGTACTGCTCTATAGCCTCTGCAACATTAGTCCCAATATTCGTCACATGCCCTTGCCTGGGTTAGAGGGAATCTATGTTGTGCCCAGTGGTACTAGTGGGATCGATGAATGACAAGTTTCATACTATCTTTTAATTATCCAGCACCGGCTGCTCCCAAATTATACAATTACTGATTCAATCGTTATGAGCGCAAGAATGTTTGATGAGGTACAAGTGCAAGAGAAGCTATAGCCTGGGTATCTGTAAAGAAAAGCAAAGTGAGGCAAAAAACCAAGAAGTCAAGAAATCAAAAATCAAAAATCAAAAATCAAAAAACACAAAAGATAGAGCAGTATAAAATAAAGGGAACTATAGAATATAAGCGCAGAAAGCAAGCGCAGTATCCACAAAAGAGGTGGCTAATCTTATGTGGTAGAAAGAAGGTGAAGCAATATATGCTCAGGGCAAAGGCGCAGAAACATTATTAGTTGAGACGATCAAAATATCCTTTTCTCAGCCCGAATTTGGATCTCCCGGGCCAATTTCTGGAATAGAAGGGCCCGAGTTCAGGCCCGGTACACCGGCTACAGAGCCAGATGCACGATGACTATCGGTAGCCACTTGTACACTTCCATGAGAGCCCTTGACGAGGTGGCCATTTTCGATTCGATCTTGGATCATTTCGTCGAGAATCCGGGAGACTTCATCCATGCTCTTTCGCCGACGGTCAGTTTCATCCCCCTTCGGCGACGGCACGAGGCTAGCGCTGCTAGGAAAGTCAATGTGATCGATCTTATCTTTGTCATCCAAGGGGTACGCATCGGTCGTAAGATGAGCAAGATCGCGATGGCGTGCAGCGGACCGGAGCGCAGCTAACATCCTGTCCTTATCGTCCAGCTGCTGACGGAGCTCGTTGATTTCCATGTCTTTCTCACGGAGCAAGGCCATCACATCTGGGCTTTCGAATGAAGAGCTTCCGGGTTTGACACCAACCGACATGCGAGAATGACTTGAGCGTCGAGCCTGCAGAAGACGTCTCTCTAACGTGGAAATATATCGGTTTTTGTCGCCTAGGTCGGCCTGGAGGGCGGCAATTTGCCGTTGAGAGCTCGCCTTGCCGTCTGCAAATTCTCCCAGGCTGTCCTCCTCATCGTCATTACCAGCAGCTCCGCCGGACAAGGGAAGATTTGGCGAGCTCTCGTTACTGTTCACAGAGAGAAACGAAATGGGCCGAGCGGAAGAATGTCCGAATGCTGCCAATGTGGACTGGCTAGCTGAAGAGCGTAATGATCGAGAGCCGGATTCCGTGATGGACATTCTAGAGAGTCGACCAAGGGCAGATAGAGACCCCGAAATATTCACACCGGTTGACTTTGAACAGAGAATCAGCCGATTGAGATGCTCTATTCGTTCCTTCAGGGCTGTCCGAGCCAATTGCATCTCAAGCATTTGTTCTTCGTGGCGTGTTTGTGCTTCTTTTTCCAGCTGCTGCTCCTCCAGTTTCAGCTCTTTTTCGGCCTGAGCTCTAGTCTGACTTTCCAGCTGGCCACGGAGGGCTTGGATCTCCACACGATAACGCTCCAGGAGAACCCGACTACCCGCATCGCCACCACCACTACCAAAAGCCTCCTCCGCTCTTCTAGCATGACTGACAATGCTATTCTTTGCTCGTGCGGCGAACTTGAGAGTATTGAGGGTTTCAGCCACTTGCAGATTGGCTGCACCCCCGAGTTGAATCGTACATAGAATGCTCACGAGAGAATTGCCCGATAATGCAGGTTGAAGCAACCTCGTGAGTTTGCTATCTCGATACGGGAGATGCCTACCCTCACGGTCAGCGGTACTGGCGGGCTTATCCTTGTCATCGGAAAGACGCGATATAATGGTGCCTAGAGTGAGCAGGCTTTTATTGATATGGGCACCTTCTGTGCGCCGTTCCTTGTCCTCGGCAGCACGTTCAGACCCAGCCAAGTCAATTAAACTGAGTGTTGAGACTCGAACACCGCCTGGGGCCATACCAGACCGCCGGTCCTGAGAGGTGCCAGCGGGGGCCCGTTCTCTGCTTTCCACAACTATTTGAACGACCGCATGACTTCGTGAGCTGCGAGCATTAAATTGAGTACTGCCGGTACGTCTTGCATGGTCACCTCTTGCAATCACGCGAAGAAGCTGCGTGGGACTCTGGACAATTTCCTCTTTTAGAGGAGTGGCATATACACCCCGTTTGCTATCTTCGCGCAACTTGATCTCCTCTTGTTGAGGAGCAGCAGCACCGTTTGGACCGGACGCGGAAAGTAGGTCGTGGATCTTCTCGTTGTAAATTTCCAGATAGCTGACACGAAGCAAGAATTCTCGATGTGGGGTTTCCCTGATAAAGGAAAAAATGTCTGTTATGGCTAGTGGTATCACTCCTGGTGAGGTGGCAATGCCTTGCATTGAGAAGGTCTTTCCCGTCCCAGTCATGCCGTAGGCAAAGACAGTACCATGATAACCTTCCATTACCCTTCGCACAAGGCGCTTTGCCGCAGCGTCATAGACCTTGGCATTATGTTCGTGGCTGGTAAAGACATTATCTGTCAGAAAGTAAGGACATGTTAGTATAACCTCTTGTGAGCAGACATGCATGCGCTCAGTGAATAGAAACCCTACCATAAAAGTAGTCTCCCCCTTCTTTCCCTTGAAAAGATATAAGACTTCGTCGTGCGTCCAGTGTCCAATCCCCGCTCGTTTTTGAGGGATCATTTCCGTTGACATCTGGACGTACACGAACGCTCACGATGACGTTACCCTTAGCCTCCTTTGGCTTTGAATCCGACCTGGATATGCCGGCCGCGTCATCTCCATCTTCGAAAGTGGTTGCACTTGTAGAATACGATCCTTGGGCGGAGGAGCTTCTGCTTTGCGAGGGAGAGGCTTCTGGATCTCGAATTTCTGCACTCAGAATGGCTTTGCCATCTGCGCCTCCGTTCAGTAGGGAAGGAGTCTTCGAGCTTCGGTAGCTGCTTGTTGTCCCGACGCTTAACCTGGATCCTCTCTTCACTTTTACACTCCCGGACGAATGTAGGCTCTGATTCCCCGATATTGACGATGCGGTTGATGGACGGCTGGCGGCCCTTGGAGGCTGTGGGAAAGCTGCAATGCTGATAGTTCGACGCAGGGACTTTTCAGGACTGCTGGGCGCGCGCATCCCTGAAACCGACCTGGGCGCGCTGGCAGTCGAAGCTGAGTGGCTCAGAGGAGACTTGTTGCCCAATGAGGGTTTCGGACTTGAGGGCGTGCGCGCTTTGGCAGATAATTGGAACTGTGTCCTCGATGCGTCAGAAGTAACTGGGAGGCTTCTTCGTGACTTCGGGGCGGAAATTGAGGATGGGCATTCAGTTGTAGGGCCTCCGGTTGTCTTCGATGGTTGAGGTATTGTGGACATGATGAAGATATTCCCTCGGCGACCAGCGTTTCGAGCTCGTAAGGTGATTTGAAATCAAGTAATCTCAGTCCGTTGCTTTGTCGGCCGTAGGCAAACTCATGGAAGGTGTAAATGGTGGCCTGTTAAAGCCCCCGGCTAAGAAAACACGCTATTCTAAAGTCAGATAGAGCTCCCAAGCACCATGCTAAAACCCGAAAACGATTATAGTATGACAAAGTAGAGATTGGATGGAGTCGGGCCCAAATTCAACACCCGGCATTGGGCGCGAATAGGTATGACGGAACGAAATCAGCCCTGGGGAATTCCCCATTGGCATGAAGAGCCAGAACCGCCAAAGTTGAAGGTGAAAAGGAAAAACCGGGGAGGGGGCTCCATCTGGATGCTTACTGGATTATTTATGATTGCGCCGTCTATCCAAGAAAAGAAAACCAAAAGGCTCCTCAAGCGCTTGCAGGAGAGCGAACGTGCCCTCTAGTCTTTTGTCGTTGTTAGGAGGAACCTGCTATGCCGTGGTTTCGGGACAATGGTCGTTTATGCCTCCCAGCCGGTAGTCCAGGTTTAGCTCAAGTAATGAATAGGGCGAAGTGCCCCTGAAGAAAGAGGGATTGTGTCTGATTTTCGTAGTATGTTTGGGGGGTGGCAAAAGTGACTGGTGGAAAGAAGGGCAAACGTGACGGACAAAGTGTGATCGCAAAGCGTGAGTATTACACCGAAACCTTCTAAACAAACCCAGCCACGAGGTGTTGACTTTTAAGAAAGCGATGAGAGATGAGGGAAGGGGGGAGGGGGAGCAAGAGGCGGCGCAGAGGGCTCTTTAGTTCTAGTCGCGTCTTGAAGGAGCGGGACGGACAGGCGTAGTGGTAGTTTAACCCCCTGTTGTAGGGGAACCACTGGTTGATGCCCTTGCGGAGAAGAGGATTGTGCAACACTCAGTCCCTAGTAAACAAATTGCATTATTACCCCTCAAGGGTTGAAGTGACCTATTGAATCGGAAATTAATCAATCAGGCGTGTAATAATTAACCGTGATGACTTAGATTGGACTCAAGCATCAATAGGTTGTTTGTTTATCTGGCGTGGGACGGGAGGCCTTAATTGGAATTACGAACGGAGGATACCACGGTAACTCCGGGGGGGGGAGGGCGGTACCTTAGGTACATCCCTGTTACTCAAGGTACAGTACCTGACTACCTAGGCAGGTAGGCACAGTACATACCTGGGTGGTACATACACTGTACCTCTAGGGGTATTTCAAGGGATACCACGGTACCCACCACCACTTGCTAAGGGAGCGGAAGGGACGGCATGGGCCTTGACTGCCTTGACTGCCGGAAGTGCCTTGACATTATCAGTTATCACCATACACCGTGTACAGCTTGGCTTTCCCCCTATCCACCCAGTACCAGCCTAATACCTGCCGAACTACTAGTGGAGAATGCTAAATCCTACTCCGAGTACTTAGTCTGGTAAGTTGCCACTTGCCAATCAGGGCCTACTCCGCAAAGAAGCCTTTGTCTGTATTTCTTTTTTTCTTTTTTTTTTTTTTTAGGGCGCATCAAAGAAGACTTGTACGGCGAGCGCATCGAAAGTGACAACTACAATTCCAGGAGACCGAGGTTAACCCCCGGATCGTACTACAGAAGGATCGGATGGAAACGTGAAGGCTTGCTTGCTACTGCTCCATGGTGCTAAAATCCAATTGCCGGGCGGCATTTTTGAATGGGGTTTCATCAATCTCCCCAACCTTTCTGGTGAGATCATTGCCCATTTTCTTCGCGCCGCCAGGCTTGTTTGGAAGGTTCTCCTTCTCCGTCGGTTTCGGCTCGGTAACCCACCAACTGTGCTGTAAGATTTGACATGCTGTACTCCGCTTCCGGGGATCGAGTGTGCACATAGACATGAGTAGATCGGCGCCCACAGACCCGGCTGTCGGGAACTGCCGTAGGAAGAAATCCCGGCCTTGTACCGGCGTGATGTTCGTTGATTCTTGGGGGAAATAGGTCGGCAATCTCGAGACCCCTGGCCAGTTGTCCTCGGTTGGCGTGCCAAATGCATCGCATATCTTGCTGATTTGATCCAGGTCCGAGTTTCCAGCAACGAAGGGAACCCGCAGAAGAAGCTCCGCAAACACCATCCCCATGGACCAAATATCTACGGCACCCGAGTACTGCCGTGCTCCGTAGAGTAGCTCCGGTGGCCGATACCAGCGAGTGATTACTTGGTGAGTCATGTTCAGGTAGGGGTCGGCAAACGATCTCGCAAGACCGAAATCCGCCAGTTTCACCTCTCCATCAGACGCGATGAGAAGGTTGTTGGGCTTGATATCACGATGCAGCACAAAGTTCTCGTGACAGAACCAAACCCCTCGCGCAAGCATTCCCATCCAGGCCTTGATATCGGCTGCGCCGTACTGTACATTCACATCCTTGATGAGCATCTCCAGATCGCCACGAGGCAAGTACTCCAGAACCAGGTTCAGGTTTTGATCCTTCGATGAGAATACGTCGTGCAGCGCGATAATGTTGGGATGTGACAATTCCTGGAGGTACTTGACTTCGCGAATCGCATCCATTGAGAGACCATCCTTGTATTCAGTATTGACCTTGATCTTTTTTATTGCCACAAACGATGACAAGTCGGTTCGAAGGTGGCCAAGATATACTATGGCGTAGGTACCCTCGCCGAGTTTCTTGTCTGCAGAAGTAACATATTAGCTATAGACATAACAAGGTATCTTTCCTGCGGGCCACAAATCGAAGGGGGTAGGAAGCACGGATAAAGAAGAGGATGTTTGCACCTTTGATGTATCGATTTCTAATATCATCGTTCAGTTGCTCTGTAAGTTCACGGTCGGTAGACTGGGCAAACTGGGATGGCTCATTTTCCTGCCCACTAGAAGAGTCCTGGGCGGCGACACTCCTCAACCTCACTGCAGTGTTGGATGATATGGTAACAGAAGGTGAGCGGGACACCAGCGGTGACACTGCCATTGTTCATGAGCAGGCTATGAATTTGTTGTGGCTGTAGGCTAGACTGCCACGTTGGTGCATGGAGGTGCGGTAGAGTAGGTACTAGGTAATTTAATCAGTATGGCATTATCCTGCGAGTGAAGAGAAGCCAGATGAAATCGAACGATCTCAGCCTGGTCTTCTTTTTCTTTCCTTCTTCCAACTCCTTTTTTATTGTTAGGTAGAAAAGATACAAAGATCTTTCTTTCTTTCATTCAATAATTCCATCCGCCCTAAGCAAGAGAGAGATCTGCAGCTTGAGCACTCCGGAGACCCGCGGCGTTCGGACCTTCATTGTTCCTCTGGCACACCGAAATTTCTCCCGGCCGCCCCATGCATGAAACCGATTGATTAGTGGCAGCACTTTGATACTTGCCAGTCCCTTTCAAGCTACCCATTCGAAGCATACCATCGCCCGTCGAGCCGAATCGAGCAATTGATTTCCAAAATTTCACAACCTTGCCCACAACGAAAGATTCTGAACGGGTGTATCGAGGCTTTGCGACGACCTCAGACGCGACGTGTTCAACCATGACAATGCGCAGCGCGTCTCTTCTATCATCTCGAATAATCAAACCTTTCGCAATCGGAAAGCAGTGTGTTCGATGTTTTCACAGTAATACGCCGACTCCTTCTATACCTTCCCCGACCCCGTTTGTTCCCGATGTCCAAACCTTTCTCAAATTGATTGGCCGCGGCATGGTCAAGCACGCAAGCAAATTCCCTTCCTGGGACAAATTGTTTGCGCTCTCGTCGACGGAACTTCGTGATTTGGGCATTGAGCCAGCGCGCCAGAGGCGATACCTGTTGCGCAAGAGAGAAAAATTCAGGCAAGGCATCCACGGACCCGGTGGGGATTTGGACCACGTTGTGGATGGAGTTGCGCAGTTGAGGGTGGTTGAAGTTCCCTTGGATCCCAATGCCCTTGCCAAAGAAGCTTCGTCCGCAAAGCTCTCGGCTTCTTCGGCTACCTTGTCCCCCGGCATGAGGAAAACCATCGTTAATCTCCCTCCGGATGCTACCGAATACACCCACGACTCGTCGAATCCGCTCAAGAAGTTTGCGTACATGAAAATTCACCGCGGCTCTATGGTTCGTGGGCCGTTCTTACAACCGATCAAGGGCGCGAATGGACAAGCATGTATTATCCGAGCCGTGGAGGGTATGTGGGAAGACAAACTGGGACAGAAGGTGGACGGTGGAGAGAGGAGACGTGCTGAAGTCAGGGCTAAGCAGAGAAGCGAGGAAAGGAGGAAAGCAAAAGCCTGAAGACTGTTTCCCTGAATTGGAAATCTTGCAAAATGTATATTAATTCTTGCCATCGATGTACTGTACTTGAGTTGGATCTAAGCGCATACCATGTTTAACCCCCCCTTTGCTAGCATGCTAGTTTACAAAGCAGTTTGAAGCCATGCCAGTTGCTAAGGTACAAATTGGATAGTATGCAATTTGTGAATGCCTTTAAACCAATCTGTTGTGGGGGGGGGGGGGGGTTATGGCTCATTGTTTGACTGGTCGTTCGACAACCCACGAAGACGATTCACGAACACAGTTGTCAATGACAATGCCTAATCCTCCAATCCCTGCAGCATACAAGAATCACGTTTCGGGATTCTTCCAAAACATGATATAAGTTCTTGAACAATAGTTATTGAATGGGGACGATTCAAATTACTATTAATGTATTAGTGATGATGAGATGGATAGGGAGAACGACCACAAATTTATGTACACATGCACAATCGCAGAATATGTACTGTTCTAATTCTTCTTCTTTTCTTCAATTACCGGTCCTTTATTGCCATCTCCCTTAGCCCCAGCAATATCGTTTTTCTGTGCGCTCTATAGAATATTAAAAAAATTGATGTATCGATGCAAATCTTCAGGAACTAAACGGAGAAGGGCGAACAGAACGGCAAGCCTGATTTTACGATTTGGTAGATTCGCGTTTTTCAAACTGCACGAAGGATTTGCCCAGAGGTTTCGAAAACAGGGACTGCGCTGGGTTAGCTAGGTCGGTTTATAAGGCAGAGTTCTGTCCAAGACTTACCGAATAGTCCGTGTCCGGAATTGTTTCAACTCCGGGTAGGTTGCGAAACTTGAAAAGTCGTACCAAAGCCGCAGTTATCGCTCCCAGCTGAATATAAGCGAACTGTTCACCAATGCATCGATGTCTACCCGCGCCGAATGGGAGATAAGGACTATTGGTGCCTTTGTTGACCAGACCATACCCATAATCAATCTTTTCCTCCTCGTCCGGGTTGGAAACGGCGACTTCATCCCAACGATGAGGATTCCATTCCAAAGGATTGGAGAAGTGCTCCTCTGACCGGGCCGTGACGCCAGGCGAAGAAAGAACATTGTGCGTAGTCGGGATAACATAGGGCGTGCCTTCAACAGGCATCGGGTTCTTAACAGCTCGGATGATAGAGTGAATCGGGGCATGAATGCGCAAGGTCTCCTTGATAACTTTGGCATGGAGATCCAATTTCTGCAGGCCTTCATAAGTGAGTGCGGGTAGATCGGACCCCAGTACACGAAGCTGTTCTTGGTAGAGCTCTTCCATTATATCAGGGCATGAAGCGAGACGCAAAACAATCCATGCAGCGGTGGATGAAGAGGAGTGCTGGCCAGCCATGAGCAGAGCAATCATCATATGCGCAATTTCTTCGTCAGGGACTGGAGTGCCATTCTTGTACACACAAGACATGAGGTTCCAAACCATATCTAGGGAGTCTCCCTTGTTTCCAGCCTCCCGGCGCTCCTTGATAATTTCCATG
Organism: Aspergillus sp. S1802E; assembly: GCA_023627535.1. Lineage (NCBI taxonomy): Eukaryota > Fungi > Ascomycota > Eurotiomycetes > Eurotiales > Aspergillaceae > Aspergillus > Aspergillus sp. S1802E. The sequence continues at coordinate 42,858 of JAMAHN010000072.1, forward strand.
TAAGTTTCGGTCATCTTTTGTTGAGCTGCGTCGCGCTTCCGGTTATGGGGAAGGGGGGCCCAGGGCAACATGAAATTGATGGGGGCAAAACCCATGTCGAGGTTATGATACAATTCGGCGAACGTGGAATCGAACCGGTTTCGAACCTCTTGTCCTTGTAAAGAACGCGAAGCAGTATAGATAGTGATTTCAGCAATTGTTTTGGAAACGTCAAAGACACCGCTAGAGCCCTGAAAAGCGGGGAAATTTTGTACGAAATCTTCCACCTCGTCGGTAATCAGACGGACATATGAGCGAAGTGCGTCGGATGTAAGGCCAAATTTGACAAACTATGCTCAGCAACAGATGTTACTAGTGATTCAGAGAATAGGGGACAAACGGGGAGGTAACGGCTTACTTTTTTCTGTTCCATGAGTTTGGCATTGGGACAATCATATACCACATGGCGGCCGAACACAGGTGTCGTAAGTGGCGAGTAAACTTCCTCGGCGCAGACATCTTTGAGTTTGCCGTTCAGAATGAAGTCGTTTCCCTTGGTACCCAGATACACTGTCGTCTTTTTGCCAAGAAGAATGAAAGTGAAGATATCGCCGTACTGCAAAGTAAACAATGTGAGCGAGGGGGACAAGGGGGGTTTCTTGAGACTCAGGGCTTCTTCATACCTTAGCGCGACATTCAAAAAAGAATTTGTATGGATCCATGCCATAGCTTATCGTGCTACCTATGAAAGGGAACCAGTGAAAAACAACGGGAGGCTCTTTTGAGTTCCTGAATAGGAGTTGTCGCAAGACATTGAGAACAACAGATGCGGCGAGCAAGATTATCAATCCTGCGCCACTGAGGGTTCCAATGGACAGACTTGAGCAACGCCCATGAAGGTTGTCTAGAATAACGGCCAGGAAGCCCATGATTCAATAGCGGAGAGGAAGATTTCAACTAGAAGGTAACATGAAAGATTGGAGGAGTGTCTCGTTGTGAGGCACTCTCCTCGAATTCCGAAGAGCTCGCAAAGTCAATGGGGTTGGTATAAAATTTCCCAGGGTGATAAGGAGGCGCGGTGAATACGAACTGTTAGGTGGGAAAAAAGTCCGACCCGCCCGCGCGTGGACCTGGTTCCATGGGCCTGGAAGTCGGCGCTAATGATTAGCACTAACAGTAGTCCATGTACAATCTTACATACTCCGGAGTACTCCGTAGCTGCGAGAAGTACTCTACGGAGTACGATATATATACTTCGTTTACTCTATACTATAAACGAAACCGAGTATATTCTTACGACAATCAAGGGGAGAAATAATATTATATTACCTATGGGTATCAACAGGCCGAATGCATAACCGGTGAATGCAACGAGTACTTGATTTACCAGGTGCAAAGCTCGCCAATGAAACCAGAAAAAAACATATTTTGGGGGGGGGGGGGGGGGGGGTGTTGGATATTTGATAAGGGGAGGACCCCCGGGCGCCCAAAAAAAAAAAACCAATGAAAAAGTAACAA
>JAMAHN010000073.1:0-12673 GCA_023627535.1 Aspergillus sp. S1802E
ATATTTGGACATGTATAATAGATCAGTGATAGTTGCCCTTTCGGCTTAGCCGCCGGGCGTTAATAAATTGTGTGTGTAGCAGTGTGCCCCTGGCGAGCACGCTGGGTAACTGCTATTGTCAAGCAGTTAGGACGATGGATTTCTACCTTCTCGTGGTGTCCGGTGTCAGTACCTTCCATTTGCGTGGAGGGGAAACCAAAAGAATCCAGGTGGTGCGGGTAGGGCCGAGCCGCAGAGTTTTCCGCGGTTGCCGAGCCCTCCCAAAATCCCACACAAATCAGAGGAAAGGGTTATGAAAACCATCCGACGACTGTCTACTCGACTCGTACTCGAGACCAGAACTAGACTTGCTTCTCTAGTGAATGTGGTATCGCCTAGACAGGAGACAGGACACCTCTGAGCTTGAACACTCTCTGAGACCGCGAGACGCCCTACAGGAACTTGAACACAATTTGAATTGGCGTCGAGGGGCGAGGGAGGATACAATCGGCGGAACAGTGGATTGTGCGAGTCTGGGGGAGGGACTGCTGGTACTCTGACTCCAAGTCACTCGTTAACGTTCGACCACGGGCAGCCTTGGTCAGATACACCGACGGTCACTCCCGCTAGGGGCGTGCGATCCAGCGACAGACCTCGACGAGCTCGTTAAGGCGCAGCCACGGGTGATCGAGAGGCCTGCGAAGCCGAGGACTCAAGTTTGGTTAGTGAATGATCGCTCTGGTATCTTGCAGGCTGTCTGGGGATACCACTAGGGCGGCCTTTGCGAGACACGGTCGGCCGGTGGAGAGAGATCTGCACTGGTAACGCGAAGCAGGGAGCTTTCCTGTGGGGCGTGGCACATAATGGCAGTGACGGAAGGGTCTCCGGGGCTCGACGAGACTGCCTATGTGGCCCGAGAGGACGGACGCGCGTGTCGGTATACAGAGAGACGGAAGTCAGCTATCTCACTCGCACTGAGGACCTGAAGTTTAACAGCTAAAGTGGTGTCGTCCTAGTGGAAGTGGCTCTGGCCATCCCTACTATCTCACTCGCACTGAGAACCTGCGGCTGGGCGACGGATGTGATGTCGTTCTAGCTGAAATGCCGGTGATGTATGCTTAAGGAGCAAACCTGGAGACACCTGGGGTGAGAGGTTTTTGCCGGGGCCTCAACATCTGGAAGCCGTTTGTCGAAAAGACTAGCGCGCTGAAAACCAGGGCAGTGGCCTGTGCAAGCGGGCCTGGTGAAGCTGCTTTACAACAGTTGCAAGGACTCGTTAAGGCTTAGCCACGGGCAGTCTTGGCTGTGTAGTTATGTCTCTTGGGTCGGCCACCTAGCCTGGTCGTGCAAGGAACGAGTGAAATGCGGACACTGCGCGGGTCACCACGACCAACGTTACTGCTTCCCAGGAATAAGACCAAGATGCTCAGACTGCAATGGAGAACACCCAACAGGCGACCGGGGATGCCAGGCATCCCTCAACCCCAGTCCATCCCAATGACAGCAAACCTCCGTATCTTACAGTTGAACACCATGAAATCCAGGCCAGGAATGGAGGCCCTGATTAACGATCACCAGAGCAAGAACCTAGACCTGCTTCTGATTCAGGAACCGCCAAAGACAGCATACCACACGCATGTTAACCACAGCGCTTGGCGACTCTACCGACCTACACATTCTGAAACACCTCGCTTTCGTAGCCTCCTCTATGTCAACCGGAGGATCTCCACATCATCACACCGTCCAATCCAGTGCGGCCACCCAGATGTGGTGGCCGTCAAGATTTGGACACCGGAATTTCAATACCTGGTATTCTCGATTTATATCCAACCAATCGCGATGCACGACGTATTTGAAGCGAGCAGTGCCCATGAAATACTAACAGAAATCCAACGAACCATACAAGCACAAACGGTGCAAGGCAATCGCACGACGAACTTATCTTGGCCGGGGATTTTAACCGCCACCACCCGGCATGGAGCCACCGGGCGGTCCACCACCGCTTCGCAGAACATGCGGACGAACTGATCAATTTCTTTCAAAACCACGAGCTGCAGTGGTGCCTGGCCCCAGGGGAGGCAACATTTTGGTCTCTGAACAAACCTGGGACAACATCAGTGCTCGACCTCACACTTACAAACGACATGACACGGCTGGTTTAAATGCCAGCTTTATCATGACCACTATGGATCCGACCATCGAGGCATATACTCGGAATGGAGTCTCCAACCAGAGCAGGCTAAGAAGCCCAAACCGAGAAGGGCTTATAGCCGAGCAGACTGGGCCCGAATAGGCCAAATGACAAAAAGATTAATCGACCCACATCCGAAAATCCAATCCAAGCAGGGTCTAGATGAAACAGTTGACTCACTGATTCAAACCACAACAACTGCGTTGGACCAGTATGTGCCAGCCCAGGCCCCATGCCCGTACTCGAAGCGCTGGTCCACGACAGACCTCAAGACCCAGCAGGTGGAAGTCAACCAAACCCGCCGGAGGTGGCAGGATGGGTGTGCCACTTTAGGGCCCAACCACCCGACTACCAAGATCATGTTTTTGGAAATGCGCGAGAAAATGCGAAAATGGACAAGGGCGATTGAAAAGGCAAAAACAAGCCACTGGAGAGACTTTCTTGATAGAGCGGGTGAAGGCCAACTGTGGAAAGCAGCCACCTATATGCGGCCCCGAGACGCTTACACGAGCATCCCGGCAATCAAAGTGGGCACAGAGGAGGTTAATGATAACCAAAGAAAGGCAGATGAATTTCTCGACTCTTTCTTTCCCAAGATGGCAGAACCCGGGGAGGAAGTAGAAAGCAACCCCACAGAAGAACTGCCGTGGGAGCCGATCACCGAGCAGGAAATTTACCGATCACTCCGAGTCGCCAAGGGAACTACGGCACCCGGCAGAGATGGAATCCCCACGCTCGTATGGAAACACCTGTGGACTCACCTAAAAGAAACTATCACCACTATCTTCACAAAATCAGTGGACCTGGGCTACTACCCCAGTCAATGGAAGCAGGCGCGGATCGTAGTGCTGCGGAAGCCGGGGAAACCAGATTATTCAGCTCCGGGAGCATATCGACCGATATCTCTACTAAACACGCTGGGGAAGCTACTAGAAGCCGTTATGGCCCGAAGACTGTCCTATTGGGCGGAGAAATTCAAACTGATGCCGGACACGCAATTTGGAGGCAGACCGGGACGAAATACCGAGCAAGCCCTCCTGGTACTTGCCAACGCAATAGACAGAGCCTGGGTGCGATCCAGGGCAGTAACACTAATCGCATTTGATCTAAAAGGCGCATTTAATGGGGTCCACCAAATCAGCCTCGACGCCCGACTGCGAGCCGAAGGCATTCCATTGAAGGCCCGGCAATGGATCCGCAGCTTCATGGAAGACCGTCAAGCGAGTGTCACATTTGATGATTTTGAAACGGAAACCCTACCTCTGGAAAATGCCGGCCTGGCACAAGGATCTCCACTCTCTCCAATTTTGTTTGGATTCTACAATTCGGACCTGGTGGACCAACCGGTCGACAGTAACGGTGGCGCATCGGCCTTTATCGACGACTACTTTCGCTGGCGAACGAGCTCGTCTGCAGAAGAGAATATCAAGAAGATCCAAGAGGAAGATATCCCGCGGATTGAATCGTGGGCACAAAAAACTGGCGCGTCCTTTGCCGCGGAAAAGACAGAGCTGATCCATCTAACACGGCGTAAAGCAGCCCACGACAAAGGGCAGATAGTTATGAGCGGCCAGGTCATCAAACCAGCGGGTACAGCCAAGCTCTTAGGCGTCATATTCGATAAAGAGCTACGGTGGAAGGAACATATACAGCAAGCAGTCAAACGAGCAACTAAGGTGAATATAGCTCTGAGCGGGTTAAGACACCTCCGACCCGAGCAGATGCGTCAACTATACCAGGCATGTGTAACGCCAACAATAGACTATGCGTCTGCGGTCTGGCATAATCCGCTCCGAGACAAGACACATCTGCGACTTCTAGAGACAGTCCAAAGAACAGCCCTTATCCGAATCCTCTCAGCCTTTCGGACAGTATCCACAGCTGCACTCGAAGTTGAATCCCACATACTACCAACCCACTTGCGACTCAAACTACGGGGACAGACAGTGGCTGCTCGCTTCAGCACCCTACCGGACGACCACCCGGTCCATGGAGTAATAAGTCGAGCAAAGGAACGCAGCACTCATATTGGGACCGGTGCCCGTTTTCCCCTAGCGGAAACACTGCGAACCATGGACCTTAGGCGGCTGCAGGCCTTAGAAACAATCGACCCCAAACCACTGGCGCCGTGGCGGGCCCAGCCCTTTACTAAAATCGAGATCGAGCCTGATCGAGACAAAGCGCAGGCCAACGGCCTGGCGACGCAATCCACAACAAGTATTACAGTCTCCTCAGACGCCTCAGGGAAAGAGAACCAACTAGGAGCCGCAGCAGTGGCTCTTGACCACAACCGGCAGGTAATAGGATCTCGACAAATCAGCATCGGTTCAATGGAATATTGGTCGGTCTACGCGGCCGAGCTCATGGCAATCTATTATGCAATCGGGCTGGTTTTTCAACTAGCGCGGAAGAAGCATGCTACTACAACTACAGTCCAAGGCCCAGCGACAATCCTCAGCGACAGCATGTCGGCGCTGCAAGTAATCGCAAACTCATGGAACAAATCAGGCCAGCGCATCATCCGAGCTATTCATCAGTCTGCTGCAGAGCTAAAAGCACGAGGAATCCCGCTGCGATTACAATGGGTCCCGGGACACTGCGGTGACCCTGGGAATGAAACAGCCGACCGTCTGGCCAAGGAGGCGGTGGGTGCAGAGAAGAAACATCCTTTCCAACATCTCCTATCGCGAGAGAAGGCTTTCATCCGCAGCAAGATCAAGAGCGAATGGGAACGAGAATGGAAGACCTCTAAGAACGGAAGGCACCTCCGCCGCGTGGATCAAACCTTACCTGCAAGCCGCACGCGCCGGCTCTACGGCTCGCTCCCCCGCAATCGAGCATACCTACTCACCCAACTACGGACCGGCCACTCGTGGCTCTCCACCTATGCCAAGCAATATGGCTTTCGAGATAACGAACAGTGCGAATGTGGAGCAACAGAAACTGTGGTCCATGTACTAATTGACTGCTCGCGGCTGAGAGCGCTACGGCAAGAATTGAGGCGGAAGATCGGCGGAGCGTTCAACAACATTTCAGATATGCTGGGAGGAGCAGGCCAAGGTAAAGAAGGTAAGTTAGGAGATGCCGCGCAGAGCGTCAGCGTCCTAGGGGCGGTACTAGACTTTGCAGAGGCATCGCAGAGATTTCGAAGTCGCGCGCCACGAGGGCGGCAGAACAGAAACCCAGGCAGTGGCCAACACAGGCCTTGACGAGGCTCCAAGTTCGTCAGGAAAGTAATAGTTTACGGTGAAGGAATGTACATAGAGATTAGAGATAGTGGTACCCTGCATATCGCTTAAGGCGAGGGGTCAGCGTATGAATAATCATCATCATCATCGGCTGTAGCAGTGTGTAGAAAACAGAACTCACTGCTAGTGGAGGCATCCTCGCTAGTAAATTAGCGGTCCGAACGTATTTGTGTAAGAAGATTCACCGGGTCTAATGGTTTCTTTTTAATATACCCCTCATCAAAAGCACCCGGGGTAGTATCGTGGGCTTCGCTTTAAAAAAAAAAAAAAAACCTCTTCATTCGGTGATTTCTGCACGGAAGGGCATTTCCTAATTTTAAGTTACTTGCATTTTTCGGGTTGGCGTGGAAGACGAATGGCAAACAGCCGCTACTGAACAGTGAATGATATCATTGGATGCCATCTTCCACTCACCCTTGCAGACACTCCTTGCATGCTGTTATGTTCCACCATTCATCCAGTTAGAGTGTTTCTCAGTATGACTTTGAATGGACTTAACGGATTGCCAACTAGGGGATGCCGAGAAGAATAGCAATAAAATATTCCCGAATAAATGTTTGTGAAGTAAACCGGGTTACCCGAAGTACTAAACGCGTAACTAATGGAAGCTATCGTGTAGTTGAGCAATTCGTCACGCGCAATACGAAGCGTGTTCGTTTAAGGAGTAGACTGGCACCGTGGTCTACTTAACCGGGCTTAAACTCTGACGGAAGGTTAGGTACTTAACCGACCGCCGGTGTCAGCTGGTTTGTTGACACGCCTCCCTTCAGCGCTTCCCATCCCCACCTTTACATCAGTGGTTGAGCATTATTCCTGGCCCTGCTATAGTGTTGGTGGCTAGCAGCTGCTCCAAGGATAACAAAGCGCTCTTTTTAAGAAGGGGGGAAGAGCGAAGGCGTGAAGCAGAGTTGAGAGAACAAGCAGAAGAACGCCAGCGACAGGCAGTGAACGAAAAGGATCAAGGCCTCGCGAGAACAAACGCGACAAACGGCTTTTGGTGAACTTATTCGACATTGCCACATCTGTTCTCGCGACCTTTTAAGAGCTGAAGATCCGTCCCGTTCTACCAGGGGAAACATACCAGCGCCCACTGGGAAACGTTACCCATTACAACTCCGCCCATGGACTGAGTGTGAAATCAGGCAGCAATATAATGCTCTGTTTGCAATTATTTAGAACCACCAGGGCAGGTTGCCGAGCAGCTATTCCTTTCACGCCACGTGCTGGAGGGTTTCGGGGAGAACTCAGGAGGCCCATAAGCCGTGAACCAGATTCGGAGAGCTATGAACGATTCGGTGTGAAAAGTCATGTTTGTGACATTATCGCAACGTTCTGCAAGGATCTTGCCGCTCGAGACGAGTTCCACTTGGGTGATGGAGTCAGTTTTGACAATCACGCAAACGCCCTTGATCCTCCTCAAACCGATCGGTCCATCACAACCGAGTAGATCGTTGATCTCGCGGAGTGCCAGACCCGATCAATTTTGCACACGTTGTGGCAATTCAGAACCCGTCCTTGCCACGGTTGAGTACAAACCGCCTCATAAACTAAGCGTGGAAATTTTCGTTCCGGATTGCGACCGACGAATTTCTGGTAAGAGGCGGTCGCGCCCGATGCCGCACCTACGCAAGAACCTGAGACTGAGATACAATGCAGCCCGGCTGACGGCTCGGCGCTAGCCCAAAAATTCCATGTGCTAATCCAAGAAGAGCTTGAATACTCATGATTGGCGCTAGTTCTACTGCGAGTCCCTTTTAATGATCCGACTACTTTCTACTACCACCTGTGAACCTAACATGGAAGTGGACCCGAGAATGATCAGAGCTTTCGGCAACCGGTAACAAGTATTTCCAGATGCACAATATACTGCGTCGGTATAACGTATTTCATAAGCGAGTCGGCACCACAAGCGAGCCGGCACTTGCGTATTCCTATAGAAAACAGCCATTTTATAGACTTGAATAACACAACCACAATATAATCCTACAATATGTGTAAATAGTATAGTATATAAGTACCTATTCTTAATACAAAAATAGTTTTTTGAGGATTTTTAGTAATTTTTTGAAGCCTATATAGTTAGTTTTATTAGAAGATCTAAAAATACAACTGTAATTTATATTACTTAGATTATCAAGTTTTATAAAGGCTTACCAATAAAATATCTATATATTATACAGAATTATAGTATGATTATTTAGACCTAAATAATATGTTATGGTTGTGTTATTCAAGTCTATAAAATGGCTATTTTCTATGGGAATACGCAAGTGCCGGCTCGCCTGTGGTGCCGGCGGATGAAATATGTTATACGAGCTCCGACCGTACCGTTTCAAAATTTCTGCCTTTGTCCCCATATGTGCAACGGTCGGCACGCCAGACAGGCTCTGGACGCACTCTGTAGCCGCCTAGACACTCCTGCTTGTCACAGCACGTATAATTGATATAGTGAATCATTGAGAGCAATTCAAGCTTCGTTACAAACTTCTCATTGATTGCTTCGGGACTGTTCCCTCTTGTGCCGACCTGCCGACCTCAATACATATCTGCATTGATTATACCATCATTGATGTGTTTTGAGACGCCAAAGCGCACTGGTGTTGGACATTCCGGTCAAATTTGAGAGCAAGGGCCCACAGGAGACCATTCCCCCGCAAGGGGCCACCGGCGACGATATACAGCCGCCTAACCAGGGGCCAAGCATGCAAACTTGTGTTCCATCGCGTAGCATCATATCAGGAGAAAAGGCGGGAGTGAGCATTGTGCTATCAGGCCGAAACCGACGGGCTGCATCATAGCACGAAGAGCGGAGGCGTGAATACCATGTTCGGCTGCCAATCGGGCGCTCAGAGAGTTTATAGTGGGGGATTGGAAATAGTCCCCAACACCGACAAATGCCCCGCATAAGGTTACCTCCAGGTAGAACGCATTCATCAAATGCGCGGTCCCATCACGGGCGTCGGATACGCGAAAGAACATTCACGAGGTGTTAGATTAAGGCTTTCACCAGACAGAACCATCATCAAGGCCTCGGCACCGAGCGCGGCTTGTTTAGTGAGACCTTGGATGTTGGTCGCGGTATTCTCGGCCAATATCTTGCCGTTTGACTCAATCATCGTAGCATATGGAATAACGGAGAAAAAGGAACCATTCACAGGAACACTCCTATAATGGCCAAAGGCACCGGACCTGAGCGTCAATCATTGATGGATTTGCAGGACATACATAGTCCGCCGTGACTGCAGACGCTATAGTTAGAAGAGAGAAAGCAAAGATCTTCAGTTTTTAGTTTAGACCAAGACAGATGTCTTCTTGTGTCAATAATGAAATAGGAGGGTTAGAATATATATTTATATATTCGCTGTATATCAGCATATTATGGAACTCATTGGCCGGAATCAGCATGGGTTTCAACATTAGCCGCAGATATCATTATTAGTCGTATATGTCAATCGTAGTCATACTCCAAGTAGCACCTATGGATGGCGTTCAATCTTCGCTATTTAGTAATATCCTTTACATTTGGATGATGGAAATTCAATACCCGTTGTACTTGGCAAAGTTTTGTAGCTCTTAACTAAGCCGAGTTTTTGTGACGTATTTCACGGTGGCATTTTCCTCAACGATACATTTGCATCCCGGTTTCAGAGAAAGCATAGACGCTCGCTGCTGATCATTAGAATTGGTGCTTACCACACCAAGTTCTTCTGCTCCGTCGACTATCTTCACAGTGCCTGTCCCACCGTTCGATTTAATGACCACAGCGCTGGTGTACTTATCAGGGCCTAAAACTCTAGGAGCCTGATGAATCTTCCCTAATATAACAACCGACTTGCTTGTTGTCCAGTCACCAATCGTGCAATCATCGAATGAAGTCTAAACCCCTTCCTTGAGTGTGACATCAAATGTAAGGTGGGGTTGAACTTAGGCCATACCAGTTCCGTAAATTGTGCCTTCAGGAGACTATCATCACCCACAATGTGCGTCACGTCTATAGGTTCCAGTTGTTCCACCATTGTCACCATTTCAGGGTGAACGAACGACTTAAGCTTGTATCTGCAGGCTGCGTCGCAAATTAAAACCTTAGGTAGATGTATAATTGCACCTTCGTCCCAGCGTGTACATTCAAATTAACTAATGGTCAAAGATGCTTTTATTTTTGCCCAGCGGCAGGCCAAAAATATTATGTGTGACAGGAGAGTTGGGAAATGAATTCGTAATGTGTTGATTATTGGCGCGACTAGGAAAGTGCACTCTTAAGTACTCTTGTCTCTTAGGTGGAGACAACGACGGAACAACCGTTCTAGCAAGTCAACCTACGAAAGTTCTAACGCAATAAATCCAGACGGCCGCACACACCTTACTCCATTGCATCGAGTCTTTCTAGAGCTTCGATTAATTTCCTTGGCAACTATTTGGAACTGCATTCAAACATACACGACTTCAAAGGTACATACATACCTTTCGGCCATTCAACTTGGGAGTACCCCTACTTTCAAAACTGTGTTCGGCAATTTGGCCGCGTTGAGCATGGCTGGTTTTTGTGGTTCATTCGTCTTGAGGTTGTTCTCGGCCCGCCAATACAATCTAGAGGGCACCTGAAAAGATGCCCCAGAATGTATATTAGCTAAGGGGCATTCGCTCGGTCTTCATTGTGGATAGAGTCCTAGAAATAACCAGGAATAATTAGTAGTGCATGGTCTTCGTGCATTTACGTCTAATGTCTCTTTGCTGCTGTCTACGGCATTCCTTTCTCCTAGTTACCTTGCCATTCAGTCTTTTTTAGCCATACGATCCGATCCGTAAATGATCATCGACGGGAGTATGATTTTCGCGCGTAGAATTCAGCACAACTGTAGCCTCTGGCAACCCGGGGTCATGTGGAACCGACGGCAGGTAAAGCAGGCGATTCTATTGGCCCGATGTTGCATATAGAACTCAATTATTGATACCAAGCCGGATCTAGCGCGCCTTTTCCGAACCATTATTCGGAGTTGTCCGCTCACCTGAACAAATTGTTGCTGTAACGCCTTATTCTTATGCGACACTACCCGTCTTTAAGCACAGGCTCACTTTTCTCTCGTATCACTATTATGGACAAGCTGCTTGGAAATTGTGAGCAAAAGTGTGAGCAGCGGTTACCCCCCATCCATGAGCTCTTCGGTTATGGCAATATGGAACTATTTTCTCCGCCAATATCTGTCAACTGTTCAAATATCAACGAACGAGTCTCTGAAGACAGGCCTTCAGACCTGCCTAGTCTTGTTATGAGAAGGATAACCAGATCGCCGCCCACACAATCGAATCCAAACTTGCTGATGCAAGTTTCAAATACTTATTCGCATCAAAAAGACAAATCAACAAGTCATTTTCCGTTGAATGACAGTATGGCAATGAATAAACTGCAATTCAGAAAGAAACCCAATCATGCCAGTTCTGCCTCAGAAAATCGACGAAAGGTACGTTCGCCCTCATTCCTTCACAAACTTGAATCTATGAATCCCTTGGTCTCTCTTTCTTTTTCTCTTTTGCTGCAACTCCAAATCCTGCTACAGGCAATTTGGTCATCGAGTTTTAGTTTGACATGAGTAATTATATCCATCTTTTGCTTACCCCCGCTAATTGTGCTTAGAAGTCTCGATATACCTTTTGCCATAGCTGCAATCGGACCGAAACACCTGAATGGCGCAAGGGTCCAGATGGTCCACGAACTTTGTGCAATGCGTGCGGATTGCATTACGCGAAATTGAAACGCAAGAAATGTACAGACAATTCGATGAATTAAATATTACTATGGTCCATACATTATCAGCAAGCGATTAGCAGAGCCAGGCAAGGTGCGTTGAAAACGAGTCTCAGAGCATCTTTTGATGTAAATTTGGTCGTATCTCCCGTCATAAATCATCGATTCAATTTTTGAAAACCTTTCTGCCGTGCGCTTTAAGACCGAGTAGCTTTTCCCGGTACCGAACTTTACCATGGATACTGTATAAAGACTCTCTGAAGTTTGGAACGCATACAATTGTTTAGTATCATATGTGTTCCAAGTAAACCACAACCCCCTGATATGTTGCTCTACAGGTTCTTGTTCCTCACTTTTTAGCAAGTGTGACGAGCGCGTCATCGGCCATGGCGCTAAGACGGCGAAGAATCTAGGAGCGTCTTTCAGATCCCAAATCAACGCCAACAACGGGAAGGTCTTAAAGATGACTTACTCAAGTCCCTCTGGATATCTTCAGTCACGTTCGACTTTAGCAAAATGGCCATCCTTTTTCGAGGAGCTGGTAGATTCATATCTATTATAGGCTTTACAGAAAAAGAGAAAAAAAAAAGACAGTCACCACCATCCAACCAAATCCGGCGCCGCTTGGCCACCCTATGGCCGACCCACTCGCGTGGTCCAATAGCCGCTCGATTTCTCCCTCCTGCGAACCAACCAACTTGGGCCTGACTTCACCATTTGAGATCCGGACCTTCGCGATAAAGAAAGCAATGAAACGAAGGCTAAGCGCGGGTTTCAGCAAAAAGTCGCTGAATACAGGCTAAATATGAAAATCTTGGACGCCGAGTTCCAAATGTACGTGACTGGATAATATTTAGCGTTTTACGCGCCGGACAGGCATGCTGACTGACCTACGTAGGGACTGGAAAAAAGCCACGTTCTACGGTACCGCCTAGATCAATTAGTTCTATGGCTTCAAAAACGCATATCTCAATGAGGACACCTGGCCTCTTCAAGTCGTATATAAAGGCTTCAGATAGTGGTCGACTTCAACGAGGCAGACCTTCGCTACAGTGACACCCTCCATATAAATTTACTAGGCAATACTAACATTTCACAAACCATTTTGAGGTGTGCAACTCAGCACCGTGGTCGGGGTTCTGAGCTAACAGATTGTTTTGAGATTCTCATTTATCTGACTATTAGGCTTTTCCTGCTTTTGACACTCAGACCCCGTGCCTGAAGCTCTGTGTAGCCCGGCAGCTTGAAAAACTCGGAGCGGGAAAAACTGTAGAGACAATATCCCTGGTGGATCGCAAGGTACAAGAAATCCTGGTTGACACATGCTTTGACCAGGAGTTGTAAGCGCGCAAACTCAAACGTTTCGGAATGATACCCAGCTCGCTCCAAGTATGCCGCGAAGTTGTTCAGGTAGCCGATTGAGTGCTGAAAGAACGAAGCGTCAACGGTGGAAGCAAAAGTAGACGAGCTCTGCGTATTCGACACGCGCTGTTGCTGTTGCTGTTGCTGTTG
>JAMAHN010000073.1:12768-39753 GCA_023627535.1 Aspergillus sp. S1802E
TGTTGTTGTTCCTGTTGTTGTTCCTGTTGTTGTTCCTGTTGTTGTTCCTGTTGTTGTTCCTGTTGTTGTTCCTGTTGTTGTTCCTGTTGTACCTCTTGTTGGACTTGTTGTGACTGGTGCGTGACCGCTGGAACGCGCGAGTGCGCATGGGTTGCTTGTACGGTCTGAGGAGGCACCTGTGGCGGCTTTTCCCTCGAGTCATTTTGCATGGCGGCATTATTCAACGAAACCTGGGAAGAATCGTCCGCACCTCCTGCGCTCACTCCTGTCGCCGGCGGAGTTGGGACTCCCGCGTTCACCAGAACGAACGGCGGGTTGGGGACGGGAAAATTACCACGGGGGGGCAGAGGACCATCCTGGCCCACCGTACTCGTCGGACTGTCATGAGGTCGAGTCGAGGAAACTTGCAGGTTTGAAAGCGACAGCAAAGGAGTCGGCGAAGGCTGAGATGACTGAGTAGGTAACGGGCGGCGGCAGCGGAGGCCCGGGGAGGGGATCGGACGGAAACCGAGATTGAGGAAGTCGAGGCTGAGATTGAGATTGTGGATGCGGTTGTGGGGGAGGCTGGGGAGAAGAGGGGACTCCGTCATTCTGCTGGATCCGGCACACTGACGGCGACAACGCAACAGGCACGCGGACTAGATTTCGCATGCCTGCACGCGAAGGGTTAACGGGAGGCGCAGTGGCCGTTGCATTGCAGCAGCAGCAGGAATTGAAGCCAAGCGGCGGGGGAAGAGGAAGGAGGAAAGGCAGCGGGCGGACGTGGAACAGGAAGACTGTCCATCCACGACCTCCGCACGCCGCCCAGAATCATGCTGGCGGTGGAATTCGACGACTGCAAATGGCCATGATGGGCTTTAGGGGCGTGAGGAGTCATTTTGAACAGATTATCAAAGGAACTAAATGAAAGAGATCAGTGAGATTATACAGAGGGAAGAGAGACGCGTGTACCCGACCGATAATCAGAAAAAAAAAAAAAAACAAAACAAAAACAAAAACCATGAAAAGAAAAGAAAAACCAGGAGAGGAAGTGCTATGAATACGGCTCTCCAGTGGGACGTAGTGCCTTCTTATAGATACCACGATTGCCTCCGAGCATGGGGGGAGAGCAAAATACACCGGCGAGCAAAATGAGAATGGCCTACGCATACACGGCCCATTTTGGCACGATCATGACACACCAAATGAAGAAACACACGGTATGCTTGAAGCATCACATTGATAAGCGATGCGCTCGATTCACCCAATACTCAAGGTATGGGCAAGAGGTGGGCTGTTGCCATCATCTTGTCACGGCCTAGTATTCCCCGGGTCTCCAGGGTTTCAACCACCTTGGCCCTCTTTATGCAGGTCACTACCATGGTGAGCATAAAGCCGACGGTTATTCTCTACCGTCATCTGCCCGCTCGACAGCATGGTATAAATAGACGCACATATAATATAACAAGTGGTCCACATGATATTATATGGTCCTTGTCTTCCATTTGACCGTACGCGTCGAGTGGATGGTTGCCAAATATCTCTGTTTTAATGGATGTCCTGTCAATTGAATAGACTGGCGCACAGTCAGATAGATCCCAAACTTGTTGGAGATCGAATATAGTGTGATTGTTGTTCTCTTGATCCTTATTTCCCCAGGCCCTCTACCGAGTATTAATCTAATAACGCTATATTTACACCCGATTAGGTTTATCCTCTGTCCCTCTTTTTTTCATTCTTCCCTTTTATTGAGGAATATTGTAAATTTTCCTTGGACTCTCAAAGTGTGTACGCCATCGATAGAGGCCAGGAGATTCCAAGCGGTTAGTTATAGCGAGTGCGCAGAATGAAGAGAACAGGTAATTAAAAGGACCTTACTCTCTTCGCAGTAATTGAAGAGCTTCATATTAATGTGAGATTCTGTCAAGTATTAACAATCTCCAGCGTCTTCGCAGCGTTCGTTTATTTAATCTCTCGGTCAAAGATATCGCGTAATCACACATATCCAAGCTTATTGTTCGTTACCTGGATTGTGACGATGTAAATAACTACGAATAACAAGAAGCTTCAAGATGTTTAAGACACTTATCTTGAAGACTTGGAGATAACCCTTGGTATAAGGCCATGATATATTGAACCTTTATGCCGCGATGTTAGAGGCTTCGGTTCTCGATCATTGTATAATTCTGGCTGCGTACTGAACGCAAGGCAAACATCAGCGAGGTAAATAGAGCCGAGTAACAAATGCATCAGTTTTTTTTTGGGCATTCCTGCTAGCCAGGCCCTTCCTACACTCCACCCTCCAATCGAGTATGCTCGCTTCTCATTCAAGTTCATTTTCGTATCTCCTTGCATCATCTAGCAGCCCAGGTTTCGGCTGCACAAACAAGGTATGGACACAGACCACGTCAATGAGATCACCTCGACCGCCTTTTGGTATTTCAGTTGCATCCACGAGATAGGACCTGCAGCCATCAACATTTCTGGTCAGGCCTGTAGACAGATGAACGCGTCGGGCGGCACGGTGTGGAGGAAAGTATTGTTCGGTTAGGTCGGGACCGCCGACGGGCAACAGGTGGATGGGTTCAGCAGAAGGGTAAGTTATCCACCAAAGAACTTCCTCTCGTGATAGCACATCTGCTACTGCTGCTGCTGCGACTGCGTGGAGGAAGCAGAGGCCTCCTTCAACGCACCACCATCACCCCTCCAGTCTGCTCTGCTTGTCCTGGGATGCTTTACATGAGTGGCCTTCTTGGGATTCGGCTCAGTAGTCCGCAGCCCCTCACGCATCTCTTCAAGCCGTTTCTGGATATTGGTATGGATTCTTTGCTGGTCACGCGTTGTGGCAAAGACCCAGCAGTCTGTTACTGGCGGCCTATTGGTATGAAGTTTGGTTAATGTGGGAATTTGAATGGCGAATTGAATTAAATTAAAGAGCGTTTGTAAATGGCTACCAAAACCCGCATACCAGGCTATCCCAGTAACACGATTTGTTGATTTTGGCTTGGCGGAGTCAAAGTAATGCGAGGCCGGTTGGTATGCATTGCGCATCTGGCTCTCTGCTGTTGGTTGACTGAGGGCTGCAGGTCGTCTTTTACAAGGATCGAAACGGCCACGGGCAAGGCTAGACGTTCGTCTTGGGAATAGCTCTCATTTGGAGATTTATCACGCGATTGCGGCCGAAAACAATATTTCCAGAGGCTGACGGTTGCCTGGAGTGCCTTCCTACTCCATTCGTCGATAGATATGTGGCGGGTGGGGACGATTTTGGTGCACGGTACTGTACACGGTGTCATTTCAGCAATAGGAAGGGAGTAGAATTAGGTTTAAATGATCATTCCATGTACAATAGCTATGCTGCATTGTGTTGGGCAACAAGACAGAAGGGGAATTCAAAAGCCAACGTACACTGTTGTTCCTGCTCCCTGTGCGCCCATTCCACTTTTCAAGCGAATAATGACGCGATATTCGGCGCAGCTGGCTTCCGTAGTTATCGTAAGCCTTGTCTAGGACAGCAGATCTAGAGCATGGTCGTAAGTCACAGAGGAGCGTCTGGAAATCTCATTGTTGGTGGACAAATTCTGGTCATTAGCGAATAGAAATTCGTGATTGAATAAAATGGCCGAGCGACCATGAAATTCACCGAAGGAAATTATAAAACAAGCTCAACGGATCGAGTTACCCAGATGCATTTTTCAATATTGGGGGATTGAGTACACTTCTTCCGATGTAACAGATGCCCGATAATTTCCTGTCACTCTCAACCTATTACTTTCAGTGGCTGGTGACGTGGCGGCGTCACTGGGAAATGTCTTGTATTCTCCCTATCTGAAATCGGACATCGATACGTACGCCGTCAATTCTCTGTATTGACGAACGTTGTTTTACCAACCGTATCCAAACAGGAATATCGGCTGTCCCCTGATTGAACACCTCAGAGAGTATACCAAGCCTGGAATTTGTAGTCAAAGAGAAAGGTGTTTGTTTATCGCGCACCGATCAATGGCGAGTCATATGACGCCAGGATAAGGACAATTGGCCAGTCCAAATGTTGTCATTGGAACCTGCTTTGTCGTGGATGAATGAGAGCCCGCAATGGCTAGTTGACATTAAGCGAGTGTATGAGCTCATGAATTCATAGTGATAGTCCATATATATATAATACTGGGCTACATACTAATAAATAGTTCGCCATATGCTAAAGTTTCACGAACAGGGAGATCTGACTGTTTGCAGTCCTAGACTCTCCAAGTACGTGAATAAACTCACCCAACAAAGCCTTAAGAGCCATCAGAGAAATAAGAAATTTATGGGTCTTGAGACATACGTGGAAGCAGCTCTATGCGCAAATCCATGTTCGCGCTTTGTTCACGGCCGATCCATATCACTCCTGTGCATCGCCTGTCGGCCCACCGGAAAACGAAACGGTGCAGCACAAATGTCACAATGAAAATCGCAGTTCCAGCAGAGGATACACCTGCTGAGGTTTTCAAGCTTTGCTTGGATACGGGTTGTGCTCTTCGAAGTTGGTCAAACACGGAATCGCTATCGATGGATCTTGTCGGAGTATCGGATGCCGTCGTCGTGGTCGATGGCCTCCAACCCGGGCCGTCAAGAGCTGTGGACATACCCGTGGTAGCTACAGGGCTTTACCATTAGCTCTTCTGTTCTTTCGCCCGTTAATGTGGCCGATAAACCACAGCAATTTGCGGCACCGCATGTTGCCGCGAGAGAACTCCCAGATTGGGGAAGATTTTCGTTAATAGAGATCAGTAATGCAGATTTAGACCCGGGAGGGGGGGGTGGGGGGGTGCATCATACCCATTTCCAAGCATGACACACTCACAGGGGTTTAGGAACTCAAGAAACATGAACGAATGGTCATGGAGCTGTCATCCAATGTCCGCAATCGCCCTGAGCGTCACCACCTGCCCTACAAACACATACTTATATTGCGCAGTATACTGTGCCATAGTGAAACGCACTCGCGGCTGTTCTGTGTCTGATTACGTTAACTCCGTCTCTCGCGTCGGATTTGCCGAAACTTTGGAGAATGGCGTGAGGCTGTTAACTCAGTGGCTTAGAACGAGTAACTAACTGTGCTAGACAAAGTTACAGAGACAGGATTCCCAGGGAAATCATCGAGTCCGGCTAACACCTGGAGACGTGAAGAAGATGCAAAATACAATGTACATGCTTGTGGTAATTGTTGGCCTACAATACCAAAACCCTTCATTAAACCCCTGTACGATCACCCATATAATACACAACGAAGGAAGATGTCATGCTAAAAAGAATATCCTCAGTCAAAATGCAGGAAATCCTCGAATAACCCGTCATATATCAAGCTGCCAGGGTCAACATCAGTGTTGACAGTCAGCACCAAACCCTGTCGAATGCTATCAGCCTCGCAGCCGGAGACATGCAATGTACAGCTATTCTCATCAATAGACGGGGAGGACGAGAGAGACATTGAACCTTCTGACGCTGACACCGTAGTGGAATACGAACGGGCCAGACTGGGTGAGTTTGCGACCGCCAAGTTCTTGGTCGTACCTGCAAGATGGGCTTGAATTGCCGGGTCGGCGCACTGGGAGTGTCGCAATAACTCGTTTTTCAGCTCGAGGAGCTCCTTCTGAAGCTGTGCGAAATCGCTCTCGAGGGATTGCTTTCTCCGTGATACCTGGTCGTACTGACTTTCCAGCTGCCTCGTGAATATTCTTTTCCTCTCCCGGTATTTTATCGCGGCCCTGCGATTCCGGGCGAGACAGGCTTGGCGCTTCCGGTGCTCCTCTTTGTCTTCGTTTTTTGTTGGACTCGATGGAGCAGCGTACCAAATTGGGTAATTATTTCGTCGCTTCCAAATTTGCGATGGCTGTGGTGTCGGTGCCATGTTCTGGTTCCCAAAAACAGACAGAGCCAGGGACTGGGAGAGAAGGTTGTTGAAGTTGAGCCAGGTATTGCCTGTCATGTAAGGCAGAGATGATAGGAACGGGGGCCGACAAGTAGCAAGGATTCAAGGCGCAAGCTTATGAGGGAGAAAGGGTCGCTGAATAGAAGGGTAAAGTTGACTACGGCGGATATAATGGTTATTTCCTAAACCGGAACAATGTGCAAAGACAATAGGGAGCAGGATGATTTAAGAAGGAAGGTTGGTGAATCCGCCTGCCAGTATATGACAATGTCGAATACCAGAATTATCTGAAAAAGAACGAATCGCGTGGGCGACGTGACAGAGAACTTGAACGTATAGGAAAGAAAAGGGAAGATCCAGGATGATCGGAATTATAAAGCTCGGATAACTACGACTTTTGAGACTATTCATGAAGTTTGAGAGCCTGCCGAACATAATGCATGATGTAAACGAGATTGTGTCGTACTATATCTATGACAGCTGGTCGAGAGCAACCATGGGTCGCCACGGAGCTGATCTTTTACGAAACGAGCAAGGTGGGCCGGAAAGATTGGGTCGAGCCCGAATCCCGAGGTCAGCCTGTTGGTTTCATCACGCCGTCAGCAGATCCACTCGATGTACTACTTCATTTTTAGCTCTTGCGACACTTACGTATCATCACGTCATATAGCATAGGGATTCGAGGTTAAACCGCGGATGGCGCACCAGACGGCATGGCATGCGACCGGATACGTTGGACTGCAAAAACAACCTGACGACAATTTCTGACAACAAAGATCACACTGCAGATGTCTCTACCTGAGCTAGCTTTCGACCGTTCTCCCTATCGAATATAGGGGAGCAAACCAGCATGGCGCTAGAGTCCGGGACAAAAACGTAAGAGCACTTGGACATTATTTTCCGAACAGTGTCTGCAAAGCCCAGCAAATGTTTCTGTAACGAAACGCGTAAAATGAATTGAGGACAAAAAGGATAATCGGGTCTGGAAAGTCACGGCCGTCTTCATTTATTCTCCTTTTCTCTGTCCCCTTAACTATGGGCTGCCTTCATCGAAAAAACTGTCTAAAAAGTTTTGGATTTGAATAAGAATGAATCAATCACGAATTCACGATATCTAACTAACAAAACATATTTAAGCTAGCGAGGTTAGGCGGCTGGGCTTCTCAATCTTCCTCCGAAAAGAAATTCGGCTCTGTGTCGCAGAAACCTTGGATACTCGGTACCAACGGCTGTAGACGATGGCCTTCAGCCATGTCGAGACAGCTCAGGGCGTTGATATGCGTACGCCTGGGGAGACTGAAATATTGAAATGGCCGAGCTATGGCTGCCAAGATTAAGTGGCTGAGGGGATATTTGAGGGCCGCTATCTCTGCATGATGCACCGGCAAGTTGCGACAGTATACCCGTAAAAAAGTTATCTTGTAAAGTAGGAGATAGGTGAAAGGAGATAGCAGAGATTATTGTGATTTCTTTCAGCTGACAAGAACTCAATTATCCGGGTACTGTCCTCTAGACCGGGCTTCGGGGTTTACTAGGTCTAGCAAGGATAAAGTCTGCTAGTGGAGACGAAATGGTTATTCCCACCGTGTCGGTCAGGTGGATAGGCAACTCTTGCACAAGACATGCCTGGTCAAATGGTTGACGTACTAGAACCCTGCTGCGCAAGTCAGTGGGCCCCGGGTTCTGCTTTTAGTTGCTTGACAATGAAATGGCTAGATTCCTCTCGTCCAGTGGCCAACACTAAGGTTACTGAGACCTTTATTACTGTCCGTAGTCATACTCGCAGTGGGCGTAATAAACATTATATCAACTCGCCTGATCTACTGAATAACTGCAAACACTAGTACCTCATTAAGTCGTCTGCTTGCTCGATGGCGAGTCGAACGAGATCGACGCATTGAAGCGGGCCCGTAGTCGGCGTACTGGCACATTCAAATCATGGGCAAATAGCGTGGAAATGCGAATATTGGTTGACCTATAGTAGAATCACAGGCCTCGTAAATGGGCTGTTAGACTTCTGGATCTGCATCTGTCATGCTGGTGAATTTTAAAAGTGGAAAAGAGGGAAAACGACCGTCGAGACTGGGAGCACCAACACGCGAAAGCTTTGCTCGTGGACTGCCTTGCCCATTTACTCACGCTGACGGTGTTCGTGCACCAGATAACCGAGCATGCAACGTATTGCCCGTTTCTCGCTTCCCCCACCCCCTTTTTTTTTAATTGTGTCGTCCCAACTATCAATTCACCCAAGCCTTGTATTCCATGGAGCGAGAATAATTGCCTTGATGCGAGGTATGGATGGACTGAAAACCCGGAATAGGTGGTGGTTGGGGTTTTGCTCTCGCCTTCCCTAGTCCCACTCCACCTTGCCCAGGTAATTGCTCAAGGTTGGAGTGGTTTGTTAAGATAGTGATAGTAAGGTTGATTCTTTATTGATTGACTTGAGGAATTATCTTTACAGGGGCGGGATGTCTCATATATCTGTTCCCATACTGGCCACCCCTAATTCAGATAGGACCCTCACCGTAAAACGCCGTGTTGAGGAGATCTACTAGCATGTTAACACAGCTACAGTCTGTTGCGTTAATCAGCTAAGTACGCCGATCCACACGTCGATCGTTACTTTCCAACGCTAGGCCTGTTGCTGGAAGGTTTGCTTGTTTAACCCTGGAGGTGCAGGCACATTCTTGTTCTGAAGATACTGTAGGAGGTTAATGAAACGGAGTGACTATTAGACACAAACCGACCTAGCACATTATTGACTCGCATTTCTCGTGAGGAAGTTGGTATGATTGAATGAGTGATTTCGATAGTAACGACAACCTTCCAGCCATCCATACTAATTTCATGCAGGAAACGGACATAGATGAAGGATTAGCATGTACCAGCTTGCAGTGAGACTTTGAAAGGGCTACTATCTTTATAGACTGGGTGATATGGCTTCACTTATCTCGAGCCAGCCCTTGCTTCTGTGGTTCTATCAACAGATGATTTTCGATTGGAGAGTGGGGACGGGCTGAGGGCCTAGAGTGCCGAGAGTAACTAGTGGCAGGGCCAACTAAACCCTTTTCTGAATAACTCTTCCCGCGGGAAGAGTTATTCAGAAAAGGGTTTAGTTGGCCATCAAAGCCTAACGCTAGCCCTAAACCCCTTTCAATTTAAGTTATCCCCAGAGAAAGTATTACTGAATCTTGCCTGAAAAGTTGGCAGCTCTCTCAACCGCCGAGTCCAGATACCTCGACCGGCGAAGAATACTACTCGGGCTGTCAGTCGACAGCTGCAAGCTGACGTTGTATGTTGGAGATATCCAGTATCTGGCTGCGTACGCTAATCCATATGTAGTTAGTCAGGTTGGGTTTCGACCCTTGACCTAAAACCTGCCAAGAAAAGTAAATAACGGTAAACTATACATATATAACACACTTACGCATATTGATGTGCCAATATTTCATCCATATTACCGTAAAGTACGGAGCTTTGGGTGCTTGGCGGGTTTGCGGGTAATCCATGGGTACCCAAAAACGCGATTTGGCGAGGTCTAGAGACCACAACTCCAGTGAGCAGAGACCACTACGTGTAACGGTGTAGAATTCAAGCGATTCCATACCGATTGGCCCAGCTATATTATTCCATCCTCTATCATTGTATAGCCTAGGGGCTACATTTGGACTCGTATAACATTCATTACCTTTATATACCGGGTTCTATCGTTTTGGTTACGTTTACACCGTCCCAACCAATTGTTTCTCAAACATTTAGAGCTCGATCTGCCCGTGGCCCAGTCCGACAGGAACGTGTGGCTGGGTAAGCTAGCTGACAGGGATAAAGAAGTGATCTTGAGGTATGACATGGAAATAAATTTATGGAATTTCTGCGCTAGTCTTAGGCCCTGGTAGTGTTAATGCTAATATCGTGTCTCTAAGAAAGATATGGTTGTAAGTTATATCACCTAATGTGGTAGGCCTTGGAAGATATAAAGCCCTCGAGCAAATCCGCACCTTTTTTCCCCTCAAATATGTGTCCTCAGTTTCTCTTCTCTCTTACTCTTCACTTCTCAAGCACAATCTTTCACGGTCTTTTTCAACATGCGTCCTGGAGACCTCCGCCAAGGGCTTATCACATTTGCCAATTATCCTTTGTATAAAAAAGCCGAAGTGAAATTTCCCCCGCCCGCCAACTATGTGCCACCCAAGGAGCCCGTCGCCGTTGCAGTCCTCGAAAACGTCCTTAACAAGGTGATCTATGCGGGTGAGAAGTACAGTTCTGTTTTCGTGAACTCACAATACCCTCCCTCTGAAAACTCCAGCTTGGCCCCTGATCTCACTGTCAAATATTTGACAGATAATGAGGAAATATGGTCTCTGTGCTTCATGGAGGCCAAGCGCCCAAAAAATCGGCCGAGTTTTCTTACGGAAGACGTGGAGAAGCAAGCCCTTAAATACTGCAAAGACTACTTTTTCCGCAACTCCTCCATCAAAGCACCGTTTGTGTATGCCGGAACTCTTGTTGGTACACGCTTGAGACTGTGGATTGTTCAGCGCAAGGAGAGGGAAGATGATTTGAGACTGCATCCATTATGGGGTTCGGAGGATTCGGGCAGCGACGAGGACTACAAAGATTTAGGCGATAATATCCAGGGACCGGAGATCCTGAATGCATTCCGCGCTATGGTGGACGTTCCACCAAAGGAATGGATCGGGGCAAGTTCTACTGCTATCACGCCGACCCCGCAATCAGGAGCATACCAACTACCGAGCCTATATCAGGAGAAGCCTATGCTCCGTACCAACCCGATTCTGCCATCAACTGATAAACCTCCTGCACATTTCACAAGGGTGAAGGAGTTTGTTCAAGCGCAAGGCACTTTTTTCTCGTGGCACACAGTGTCCGGAGATATGGAAAATGGCCATTCTGCTGAGTGGAAAGTTGTGGGTGGCAATTACGTGAACGCCAGTAGATGTCTTTACGCCGACCGCAACACCAACAACCTTCCGGTTCCTCTGTGATTTGATTTCATACATTTTCTTTGGGAGGAGTATCCAACATACACCTTAGACGCAACAACACAATTCTGCAGTCGGGCCCCTTCTTTGCGAACTGGTAGCTACTCAACATAGCCAACTTCCCATTTTTGTAATTATTGATTTGTCAGATGGCGAAAACTCTCCCAGTTTGTTTATATGTGTTACAGTCTCGTGTAGGTAGAGCTTTACTGTCGAGAACAGGGGCAGCTGCAAGCTGATCCATATCTGGCTTAGCTGGCCTCACCTCTCTGAATATCAAGCATTCCAAATCGCCTGCGAGCGCTGCAGGTCGTCATCTTAGGTTCCTGCGATCATTCTAATTCTGCCTGAACCTCATCATCAACCAGCAACTTTCAGTACTGGTCTAAGGTAGATGGAGACGAAGATGATAAAGGCTTTGGTGTTCGTGAGACTCGAGACTAGCTATGTGGTCCTAAGAGAAAAATAACGCGATGATTAGTCATCTGCCAGGAGTCATCGGATCTCGAGGTCAGGCCCCCTTGATGGAAGCAGGAATGTCTCAGCAATATATGTAAGACGCAAGGCACTAATTACCCTTTCCTTGGTGCCAATGAGCTACATTCCTCGTTAGACGAGCTTTGTCATCAGCTTTACACTTGCAGACCGCTCTCCAGGATCGATCATAAATAAATGGCTAGTTGTCGCTCCTTTCTCTTTCCTGTCCCCGTTCAAGCATAGCCTGATTCAGAAAACGGACTCACAAAATGTCTACCCGTCACTATGTGAGAGTACCTCACTGTTCTCTCTGCGGGCAGAGGTTCGATAGATTTTCGGCCTTCCGTTCGGGTAAGTCCGGCTTAGATATGCGAATTTATGGTATGTTAATACAGTCAGTAATATCGCATGATGACCCAGATTGCGACACAGCCATCACTCCGTCCATAGCCTTCCAAGGTGATTGTCGAACAATCTACCTAGAGGACTTATATACCCAAATTCACGACTATCCGCGAAAGAAAGCTAGATATGCCCCTTCCGTTCATAGTCTCTGTCACACAGTAGGGATGGATCTACTGAGTCCTCGCGCTATTTACGATTCCGGTCTTGCAATGATACCACTTATATGTACCGGACTTCCGCAGGAGATCTACAGGCATAATCCTCTTGCAGAAGCGGTAAACTCTCTGCTCGAAACTTCCGGGCTTAATGAAGGTGAAACCATACTGTGGAAACTACTGAAGAGGTGTGAAAGGCTTCCACCTGAACTTACTATGATGATTTGGGACCTCCTCGCTCCTGGTCCTGCTCGGTGCTTACTTGCGCTTAACGCCACGAAAAAGATCTGGTCATATACACCTCGTTCTGCTGGTACTGCGACCATTTCCTTATATGGAGACATTGTGATCTATTTCACACATCTCCTCAAGGGGAAATACATTTGTGGTATTCGAAAGGGAGATACACTATGTGGTCACGAGAGCAGTTCTTTCACAAATATTCGGATGCCTTCTAGTGCTGGGTGCGTCTTCATTCTAGGAATCTACGGAGTTCGAAATATAGAGTTCTTGACGGAGACTGAAATTAATTTCGCCACCAAAAATGACTGGGCAAGGGATGGTAAGAAGTTTGTTCGTGTTATTCCTTGTCGGCGTGGGATGCCGGTCTGTGTGGACGTTGAATGGGATGTATGAAACCCCTTGGCTTTAAAAAGGCAATTAACACTGAAAGTGAAACTAGGTCTGGAAGATTTCGCTCATCGGTTCTCACGATAAGTCGACATTTGGACACGATTTTGTTTGGGTCCCACCACTGCCTTATGACCAATTATGTTGGCTCTCTCCGAAGTTATTCTATGACTGGCCCCGACATTATGACTTCGCTACCCAGTCGCAGCGACTCATGGCATATGTACCCTTACAGGGGGATAAGACCTTATATGGCCTTACGGCATTCTGCTCCAATGAGGGATTTGTTGGCTTGGGAACTCACTTTTACTCGTCTTTGTATTCAGCTTCTCAGGGCCAGAATTCTTCCGTATATTGGTATGGCAAACAGCACGGTTGTCCAATTCATATTCAACTCGGCTACTCTGAAACTATAAGTTCAATTTACGTCTATCGGCACCGGATCGATGCACTGTCATGGTCTTATCTTGCCGTAAGTCTGGCCCATATCGTGTAAATGTATATTAACATGGTCTAGATCCGAACCATTAGGAATAAATTATTTATTCTTGGACCACGATTCTCGGGATTGAAAACGGTAGTGAGAGATATATCTGATTCAGAAAGTGGAGATATCCTCGGCCTGTACTACGATGCAAGCCCAGGTATCACGAAGTTCACGAGTTTGGGTGCACTTTATCGTCCGAACAACTCGTCTGTTTCTCAAAAGCACGATTTTTCTATATCCCAATTGCTAGCGAGTTTTGATATGACTTATCCTTTGAGCACATCACCGTTCACTAGCTTTCTCTCAGAAGCCTTGTTAGAAGACATTGAAACGATGAAACTCTGCCACGCGAACTCGCGGTGTACGGGGATGCTCCTTCACTACAACGATGACAGAAGATGCATTTTGGGTCAGTGGTACGAAAATACTCATGTTCAGCCGGATATCGAAACAATATATTTACGGAATAACGGCTTTCTTCGATTTTACTTCACATGTGATGATCGTACGCAGCTTGTTACTCATGTCAAAGCCTTGACAGGCACTGCTCTTAATGAAGCAGACGTGAGGTTTGTTGATATAGGATATGGTGTAAGTAGCAATATCTTGTTAATGAAACCGGCTGACGTTTTTCAGGATAAAATTGTATGGGCGTTTTCAGGAGACACTGATGTTATTTTCTGTGGATCTGGATAGTTTGTTACATAATTATTGCGTCCCTCAGTATGCCGTCCTGGATCGTCGACACCAAAATAACTCCACGCTGAATATTGAATATGCCTGAAAGGGTTGCGACTGTTCAAGTAGACATATCGAGGCTCATGTGAGTAGCCATATGTCAAATGCCACTGAGCCAAAAAAGGGTCAACCCTACTTGACTAGGGTCATTTGCACAATTTATGCTCATCGCACTTCAACAGTTAACTACTCAGCCGTGCCTACGGCCATCCATTCCCATTCCGTTTCGCTGCAGAGTTTATTCTGCGTGGCCATATATAAAGAGTTGAGTTTGCCCCCCCTCCCTCAAAAAAAAACAATTAAAAATCAACTAAGTAATCATTATTGTGCTCGAAATAGGCAGTGTCATCACGTAATTCGGCGCTTTCGTCATTTCCTGCCAAGCCTCCGAACTGCCACACCGAGGCCCACCAGACAGTCACCTGACTTTATGCCCAACTTTCGCGTCGCAGGCCCGCGTACCCCACTACGCCCCTCCTTCATGGCAAACTTGTGACTTACTTTCACCCGGGGAATGTCCAGCACATGTCTTTAAGGTACTAATTACTCTCCTTCGGTTTTACAAGCAAGGAGCTATGAAATCTTAAAAATCTCCTTTAGTGAAGGATTTCAGGTATCTAGGGACTCTTCATAGCACGTTTATAATAACCTAATCGGTCCAAATACGCAGTTACATTGCTAACCTATGTTTTTATCCAGCAACTTGTTCACAAAGAGATACCAGCCTTTTATATACCCTGCGCCTTATACAGCAAGATGTCTGCCCAGAGACTAGAGTGCTCCTCCAGATTGGTTCAAACATTTCGGCCTCCAAACTCGATAGATGGCCACTTCGCAGCTGCAGAGACAAGCCTTCGTCGACGGGTCGGTATTAAGCCTTGCCCTCCTCTTTCGAAAATTTCACCCCCTGATAATAGCGTTGTGAAACTTATGGATCACTATTTTGCCTGTTACTCGGAGGTATGTTTATTCGGCCCGCGGTCTTTGAGGTCGGCTGACAGCAGCCTAGGTATTATCAGAGGCATCAAAAAGGGCTAAGATGGAGCTCAAAGCGTCATGGGATGCTGCAATCCTTGAAGCTGGATTACTGGACCTGTCAAATATATTCACCTTCGTCATTATTCGACTATACGAAATTGGCGAGATCAAAGTTGAGGCGGAGGGTCGGCATGGGTTCGAATTGGTTGACTGGGCAGAAGGTCCAATTGCTGTCATCAGGGATGCTCGAAAGATTAGAATAACAGGGTCTGGAAAGGTTGTAGGTAGTTTTGTTAGCTACGAGATGATTTGACTACCAGGATCTTGAATGTGAGCGCTTCATAGGATCAATCGCATCGCCTTGCACATTATCAACCCGCTATCTAATTAGACACAGTTGAAGAGATCAGCCGTAAAATCCCTCCAGAAACCAAACACCTATTATATTTATCTATGCCTATATCCTTCGCTCAAGCCCCAGAAGTAACAAACCCGTATTCCGGTACTAACATTGGTAAGCTCTCCAATTGCCCGTGTAAAGCATTTTTGGGTATAGTTGCGGTATTTGAAACTCCACGCCCATTGAGTTGAGAATTGAAGCCTTGATTTGTCGGTTGGTACCCAAAGGCATTTGGCTGTAGTGTGCCATTTTGTCCAACAAAAGTCGACTGCTCTGTTGGATGTGTACCGGGTTGCTCAAAATATCCTTGCACAGTCAGCTGCGGTGTACCAGTTGGGCCCATCCAAGTCGACTGTCCTGTTGGATGTGTACTGGGTTGCTCAAAATATCCTTGCACAGTCAGCTGCGGTGTACCAGTTGGGCCCATCCAAGTCGACTGCCCTGTTGGATGTGTACTGGGTTGCTCAAAATATCCTTGCACAGTCAGCTGCGGTGTACCAGTTGGGCCCATCCAAGTCGACTGCCCTGTTGGATGTGTACTGGGTTGTTCGAGGTCTCCGTACACATGTACATCTGGTCCGGCAATGTGTTGGTCGCCCTGGAGTTGTGAAGGGTCCATAGGAGGTGAATTCTCGTTTCTTTGGCCCGCATTATGCTGCGAAAATAAAATTTCCTGAGGTCCGGAGCCATGACCGCAGGTAGGTAAGCTGCCTAAAAGCCTTTCACTTATGCTTCGCTGTGAACCTATTTGATTTTTAAAAGACATGAGTATCTTTCCCGTTTTATAAGGAAATGTGTATATACTTACAGGCATCTGGGCTGCCCTCGGATGCATCGGGTACACTCTGGGGTATGGTATGTTCAATAGCACGAGAACTTGGCTGCGCTAGGTGTGTATTCGGATAGTTGGCTGTGGAAAGTTCACTATCGAGCACTTGCCGGAGAGAAAGTTGAATAGAATTCAGAATTTCGTCGAGGGTATCTTCCGCCATCTTATGCAAGCCTCTGTTTTCTGCTTCACGGCTGACACCGTCTTCCTTCAAACGCTCGAAAATGGCGATTCGGTTCGAATTATCCGCTGCCTTTGGGAGACTTTTTCTCCATCTATTTTATGGTTAATATTAGACCACTATAGAGTATATTGTCAGACTTACAAACTTTCACCACTGTAATTAGGGAGTATGTATAATATCCCTAACCCGCCAAGGTCTTTGGCCAGGAGTTCGTATCTCTCCCCATAGCCTACCCATTTCCGAACTCTATCGCTAATCTCTTCAAGGGGCTCCTTTTTCAACATCTCGCCCTGTATAGATTTTGCAATGGATTCGGCTGTGCCAAAGTACTGATATTGATTTCCTGGCTCCACATATTGCCTTAGCCGATGGAACATGACATATAGGAACCTAAGACGGATTTTGCACAAAGCTTCTTGTTTCTCGTGGTGGAGTGTTGATTTGTACAAATTGGAAATGGATTTTCCTGGGTAGGTCACCGAGGATTGCCGCGCGTGGTGTTTATCCTGGCCATCATATTGAGGTGCCGAAAATAGAATTTCGCGTTTGTCTTGCAAATCTTGCACAGCTTTCGGAAAATTTAAACCGCTCTGAGGATTTTCAATGGCTCTCCTAATACTACATTTTTGGCGACGGTCAGGCGTTTTTTTGGGAATATATTTGTAGGCAGTTTCCACAGCGTCAATTATGGACTGGTGGTTAGGTTAATACCCGAGCCAGCAAAAGAGGAGCAAAGGTGGGAGGATACCCTGTCTTGCCAATTGATGAAAGAGCTGTCCATTTGGGTCCTCCCTGCATTCTCTGCACGTTGGCAGGCATTCAATATATTTTCAGCGAGAAGCCTACTCTCCACGACGCCCATGATGTGTTCGGTGGTTTGGTAGTATTAAGAGATGTTCCGCGGGGAAAGAGTGGAGTCATGAGAAGGGTTGGTGGATATTTTAGAAGTACTCCGTAATAGGCCGACTTACCGGTCAAACAATATTCCGGGATTATGCCTACACAGCTCAGTAGGCCCCAGCATGGGCAGGCACCTCTACGTGGTGCTGGGGATTAGTATTCTTGCAGAGGTCTCTTTGCAGAAGAAGCTAAGTCCTGCCCAAAAAGAGGGGATGAAAAATGGCCATGTTGAGGGGTCGAGCGCCGGGTCGCCGCAAGCGTATATTCTTCACAACCACCAGGAGACGACAACACACCTCGATACAGTTCAAAAAGGTTGCTTGACTTCGCTCAGCTGGATTTCTTCAGTTATAAATATACGACTGTTATCACTGCAAGGGTGGCCAGCATGTGTTGGGTCTTTTCGGCCATCAAAATTCAGGCGCCAATACTACAGATTCACCTATCCCGAACTGATTCCTCCCCCTTCGTGCAGCCCCGACCATAAGGATAGCTAGACTTTTGTTGCTTTCAGTCTCCTCAGCTATCAATATGCGACCGCCAATACTACAGATAGTCCCTGCTCCATGTCCCGTCTGCCCTCCGTGTGGCCCCGAACAAACGGATAGCTAGGCTTTCGCTGTCCTGGGTCTTATCAGCTATCAATGTGCGACCACCAAAATCACAGATCATTCCTTCTCCGCCTGACTCCTCCCTTTCCATACTGGTTCGAACTGAAGGATAGCTAGACTTGCGCGTTGGGTCTCCGCAGCTATCGACATACGACCGCAGACACCACAGATCCTCCTTCCCTCTCGACAGGCATTTCTCACGACCCCCTAAGTCCCGCTCCATCTTGCCCGGGAAATTGCCCAAGGTTGTCGTGGTTAATGGTGTTTGGGCGTGATTTACGCCGGTATTTGAAATGACTCACTATGCACACAAATATCCTTCCTTTAATTACTGGATTCCTGCCAGCATGATGAATGTTTCTAGTCATACTGAAATAGAAGCAAGCAATTAGGCTTTATTTTACCGACACAGCCAGACTCTCGTAAACATACCAATCATACTCATTTTTTGGAGACGCCCCTGGATCTTATCCAATTTGTTCCATGCGGATTCCCACATTGACCGGCCTTCACACCGGGGAGCCACCAATAACAGACTGCTGGGTTTTGTGATTTTACCCGTAACCCGCAAGAAATCCATGCTATCACGTTGGTTATTCGTCGTGTAACATAGCCTGTACGTGGATAAATGTAGAAAAGCCCAGGCAAAGCGGGAGGGAAGATGCCCGCCGATCGTGGCTTCAACCATTGTTTTCTCGTCCTGGAACCAGAAGGCAGCGCCACTAATCCTTTTCGGGAACATGACCAGAGAGTACAAATTTAGGTCCATCCGAGAATCCGAACAACGTCCAGAACAAAATTACGAATCTGAATTCCATTTGGGGGGATAGGTTAAATGTGTCCATTTAGAAACTTCTGCTCGTCCCATTACCTTATATCACGCAGCAGTACGTTTTAATTACCTCAGGAGGCGTTGGCGTGTCCGAGCTCCTCCTCCTGTAGATGGAAACAAGGCATATATATATATCTGTACACATGATGACTATCTTTATGGAACCCAAGCGTATTGGGAGCTACAACCATCATTCCCTCGATCAAATGCCCAGATACCAAAACCACCCGTCTCATGGACTTGCGTATTGGTTCTAATTTATTCCTTTATTCCCCAATACCCGGTCGGTGTTGGATGCTTAACAGTATAGCTACGCAGATAACCTCGCCTACCCGGTAAACTGGGCATCCATTTATCTCCCGGGAGACAAAATGATGAAATTTGTAATCTTTCGTAGGGGGAAAAGTGAAAGACTAGAGCAATTGTGATCTAAATACGTATTAAGCGAGTGTCTCCAAGGCTGCGATTAGCTTCACGAGACCGATCAGACTAAATTGCCCATCAGTGATGCAGCCACCCAAAGTATCTGCAACTTGAAAAACCACTGCACAATGCTACTGTTGAGAACAGACGGCTTTGCAAATAGAGAGAGTTGACCGGTGGACAGTTGGAAACATACCGTCAAGCTTGCTTGTTGCTATCTTACCTGATCGGTTATCTTGTCCGTATCCCTGCCAAGCAATATGATCATTATGTAAGGAGGCCTTCCGTTTGGCTGGGCCGCGCGTCTCACATAAACACGCAGCAATCAGACGCGTTCGAACGGGCAATCCTGCGTGTCACTGACTAGGTGTGTATGTTATCGCACACCTTCGTTCGACGTTTGGAACCCCTAAGATTAGACCGTCTATCATGTCGATTCTGTCTTCTGTTTTCCCAACGCCTGCTCGCCTGCTTTGTCCGTAAATATTGAAGAGATGTGTCCTGAAAGACGCAGGACAAAGTCACTGGCCTGCTAATGATGCTGTTGCAAGGGACAGGGACTACTAGACGGACAGGAAGAGGTCAAGCAGTGGTGGACCGCATTTAACCTGAGCTTCGTCAATCCCAAGATAATTCCCAATATACTGGGCCTTATTGGCTCTTTCCCCGCTGTAACCGCTTCCTGGATTAATGATTCACGCTCTGAATGGACCGCAGCCATACCAGAAGATCAACCATAAGACTGGCGATCGGATACCCGTGCTTTACAGGCCTCAAAGAAATATCCGACCCGAAGGTTGCACAATGTGTCGCAGACTACTCGACATACCCTGAAATCTTGTATTCTCGGTTGCCAGGTTTCACACGCCGGCATAACGGGCTACGGCATCAGGCTGCACACCCACGCGAAGCGTTTCTTCGAACGAGGATGGCCGTATAAGACCGAACTTGGTTAATCGCCGTCTAGTTACGGACCCCCCCCCCGCAGACTATCCAATATGAATGGCTCCCAGCCGGAAGGACGGGCCATCGGTTGCGTCCATCTGCACCGCAATAACATTATGAACTGGCTAAGCGGTACGTGGTTGTGGATTGTATGCCAACTTGGGGCGCATACTTCCCAGGCTTCGAGGTATATGCTGCTGAATCAGACATCGAAGTGCCTGCTGACATCCAGCCTGATGCACCTAGCATCCGAATACGAGTCGACACCGTCAACCAGCGAAGCGAAAGACATAAGCCACCCTCCCACGATTCTAGGACCGGCTTGCCTCCATCTATGTCTTGCAGTTGCGCCAGGGATATAGCCTTGTCGGCTGCGCCGTTCGACCGGCTACGGTGCCAATGTTGCGGTGGCACACGTTCACGGTCCTACCATTGCCGACACTACCACGATCCGATAGCGTATCCTGCGTTAGGGGTATGCTCTCGCCGTCGGACGGGCTGCGCAGACACGAAGATGTCAAAAGAATGGAATACCCTGGACCCGATTCCGGAGCTACCTGGCTGGGGCCATGCGTTGGACCCGGGGTGACCGTTATCGCGCAAGGAACCGATGTCAGCCATGTTGGTATTGGAACGTCCGTAGGATAAAGACAGTTAGGGAGATTATCGAATCGATCAATATGCATAATTAATCCTCAAATAAGCGACCGTCTGCAGATCGGTCATATGGAATGGCCACGGCCCTCACTTATTCTGGAGACGACCCACTTGAGGTTTTTCGTGGACGGTCCGGCAGCGTCGGCCACTGTGTCAGTGTCTAACCACTGATGGTACGGCTCAACGTCAATATCCAGGAGCCTGAGCTCATCGCTCGTCTGGCTGAACGATCGCCTTGACCTGGTTGCGGATAGACTGTCGGAGACTGTCGGACACCCACTGTAGACGAGTGACCCGTTAGTATGGCTTGACCGGAAACATTGGCCTTCCCCGGTCTTCGAAAAGTGTGTCCATACCGCCTACAAACATACTCACTCGACGTGTATTTAGGCACTCCCTCATAGTCTGCGCCACATCCGGAGACCCTTCAAGGGATTGGAGTCTAGTACCGGGTTTATGAAAGGGCTCATTCTTGCAGGTTTGGCGGTGGTAGAGGGAGAATTGGAGGATATATCACGGCCAGCTTATGAACGGCTGTCTGCTCGACTGTCGTGGTACCTTGACTTCTTGGCGATCGAGGTCAATCAAATGTTGCATGTTCACCAACGGCCATTATCTAGACATTGTTAGCTCAGTCCACCGTTCTATGGAAGACAACGACGAATTGCTGCGCAAGCGCGGTACCAAGGTCTTCCGTTTTCCAGACAACGATGAGCTTCCGTACCACGGCGTGGTGCTGTTCACTCGCTAGGACATGTGTCTGAGTAAGCGAGAATACTCGTACAATCTCGACATCCTCTACGATGATGAGAAGCACGGTCCGGAACGAGCAAGACCAGGCGGTCTCCCGTATGGCCCTAGCACGGGCGCGGTCTTTCGCACGTTGTAAAGTCGTTTGGCTTTATAAAGCGCAACTGCAAATGCAGAAGACTGCGGACGGACTAGCACTTGTAGCGTACAGGAGCTCGTGAGGGTAGCCAATGTCTCTACCTCTCCTAATGTGCACTCCAGGCTCGTGAAGTGCTACGGGCCCTGGGTTTGCGTTGGTGAACCCTCCGGCCCTGGCGTCTTTCCAGGATGCGATGTAGAAAAGCAGCAGTTGGCCGGCAATGCACAAGCCCGCATGTGGGAACCAAGGGTACACATATTGTCCCAGCTCAACCTTCCACCGAGAGGGGACGGTGATGTCCATCCTCAGAAGCTCATGACCCGGGAATACGACAATAGAAGGCCAGGAGTGCCCCCCGCGCCTTATTTGAGGGACAGTCAAGGAATCGGCACTCAGGCAAATCAACCGTGTCGCTGTAGCCACCAAGTATCAGAGGTATTTTGATCGACGTATTCAGACATGGCAGACATCGAAGCCAGGCCGGTTGACCCGAAGTGATAGTGGCACTTCATCGTCAAATGTGGGTGACGGCGAACAATCACATGCAGCGTCACGGAAAAGATCAAGATCATGAAGCATGCTGCTTGATTCTGATTAGATACATGATTGGAATGGGGGGAATAACTATACCACACTGGATATTTCCAGAGATGGTGAGTGATATCTCACCAGAAGGAACGTAATGCTGTCGTATGGCTGGCACCGGTTGGTCATCATCCAGGATAGCAGTAGCTCCATGGAGCGGAGTGAATGACCACGATCCGGCCAATTTATCGATGTTCATGCTATCGCCGATCAATCAATCCACAGAAGATATGCAGGGGGCCCGAAGATCAAACCTGTCCATGCCGGAATGACATTAGTAACCGCGAGGCTGGCAGCACGTCGGTGCACGGGTACCCAGGATCAAGCTCGCAAAGCCAGTGGCAGGATGTTCACTGAGCAGAAGTGTGGCCATGGAAACCTGTTGAATGTGAGCATATCGAAGTGACAGAAGGGTCTCGGGGGCGAGTAGCCAAGGGGCCACCATACGAGCCAACTTGCCAGGGAGATTGCGGTGCATATTCCATACCAGTCGGTCTGTGGGCGATATGGTTGTACCAGAGGGATGTCGCTGGAGGCATCCTGCTAGTCGGTGTAGCCAGCCTGGGGAACAGGGTGTATTTATATCCCCGTCCGCGGTGCGTTCTCGGAACCCTCAACTAGATGTCTGTAACAGGGAAGTTAGAATAAGCAGACGCAATGGGTAGGAACGCAGGTGGTCTGGTCCATCTTGTGGATCTGTCTTTGGACCTTGACCTGCGGCAGGATGGCTGGGGTCTAGGAAAGTGACAGACAAGAAATTGAGGGCTCCCTTTCCCAACTCGCGGACGCGATGGTTCCGACTAGAGAGGGACTAACCGGCGTATGTATCAGGAGATGCTGTCACTTCCGTTAACTACTCTACACTCTCAAGTTATCGCAGATGGAGCTCTGCCTTTCCAATCTATTGACTATCCAACAAATAGCTCCAATATGCCATCAACCTGCAGTATCACAAGCTCGATTTGGATCCGCTATCTTCAGGATACGCCGGAGATCCCTAAGATGTTTCTACCGGCCACAAAACAGAGGGCAGGCCCCGCAAGGAGTCTCGATAAATATATAAAAAAAAAACACAATAACGAGCTGGTCCTTGCTACAGAATCAGGATTGGGACTGTTTCCTCAATCGTCTTCTCTTTTTCGGCTGTTGCATGGATTGGGCGGGAGAGACCAGAGCCAAGAGCTCTTCTATCTCGCGAGAAAGTGCCCTGTACTCTCCACTGCACTGCTGGTTCGTCTGATCCAGCAAGAGTCGTCGACTTCTAGCTTGTTCAAGCTGGTGTCTCAGCTTTGGCGCGTCAGTAGTAAAATCGATATACGCGCTGACATGTGAGCGCGTAACCGCTCTAGTAGAATGCCTTTTAGGAACTAGAGTACCATTATGAAACCTATCGCTAAGACCGGCAGGGCATTGGTTAGGGAATGCATACGACGGAGTATTGTTGGCACTCACTTGGTGGTTTGTTCACTTTCGCTGGGAACCTGACGGACAGAATCCGCAGAATGGGGAATGTCCTGGCCCAGAGCATTTCTGGTTTCATGCGGTTGTTCGCCCCTCGAGTGATGTCCTTTACCTCTCATGCCAGAGCTATCGCCGCCCTTCTCCAGCTGCCTATTCAGCCATGATATGGATGGTATGGACTTCCCTATAGTCGTGAAAGGAGGTGCCACCAGAAACTCCTCGTCAGAGCTGCTGCTTTCATTTAGCTCAGAGGAGCTTTTCATTGGGGCTAAGCGTATGAGTAGATGATTTTGGTTTCTCTCTCTCTCTTCAGAAGGCTTTGTGACATATTTGACTTACTGCTTGTAAATAGAATCTAAATGTTTGTCACCGCATGACGCATAAAAACGCTACGACAGGGGACCATCAGAAATTGCCTTGATCCACTGTGGATGCTCAGTGATGGGCCGATGGTCTGCAGCCCCCTCAGGGGGCCAATTGTTTACGTTAGAGCGATGTTCGTTGTGGCTACTCGTTTGCCTGGTAACGACGCCTATTGTTCCTGTGAGTTGACAGGTAAATCCCAGGATCTCCGAGAGTCCTACGATCGGAGATGTATGGTCAGTATGCTACGTGCAATGCTCAAGGAAACTAGCGTTAGAGATGAGCGAGACTAAGCTATGTTAGCAAGGTGTGGCAGAATTTCGAAAGTACAGTAACGCTAGTCATTCCAGGATCAAAGCCAGCCGAGACAAATTGCGGACATAAAGGAGGCCCTAATTCTGAAAGGTAAAATCAGAGTCTACTCGGTAATCAGTTGACAGAGTTCGTAACGCAATTCACCGCAGATGGCTCTTCCAAATACCGTTCATGCCATCTTAGCTACGTTACTATTGTTTTTGGCGACGACCCGTGCCGTGCTGTCTAGTCGCACATTCCGACAGCACCCGTTCTATCGATGCCTAGACGCCACATCCTCGGCGATGCTTGTGGCCTTCCTCGCTGCAGTGGTAGCGCTCCGTTGGAGCCACTATCATACGCTCAGTTGAGTTCTCATCAATAAAGGCTATAGGGAGTCACCGCTGACAATTCTGTGTCAGGTGCAGAGATCATAACATCTATAGCGGGCTTTTGCCCTCCGCTTCTGGAAGTGAGTATGCACGAAGACAGGGTAGGGTACACCCACGAATCATCACTAATGAACCCTTAGTATCTTCGACTACACTTCATCTTCTCTGGTGTACCACAACCCTTGTCTGGAGCCAGGATATTTTATGCCTTGCTATGTGCTCTTTATATCACCAAAGTGGCGGTTATCGTCATCAGTCACTTGGCTTATGACCCGGCCAATTACGCCACGCCGATTCTCTCCGCCGCGGATTATATGAGTGTCGCCGTCGGTTACCTCCTTTTGGCTCAACCCACTGTCGAGAATTCCCAGTCTCAGCGATGTCTCCTTTATGCAGTCTACGGCATGTTTGGCTTCTCCGGTCTTCTGCTAACCATTGCGGCAATAGGGGTGTTATGTCGCGCTTGGGCTTTATCCCAAGAGGTAATATATCCCGTCCTGCCCGCTGTTTCTTGCTAAGGGTCTTCATGACAGACACAAATGCTCCTCACAATCGCGTTGTCGGTCCGCCATGGGTTGAGAGTGCCTCGCTACTCGGAGATGGATGCCGCAGGGAGCTTCCCAGCTTCTCCCCCGATTGGGAGAGCAAACCGCACGCGGAATTCTGATGACTACCATACAATCCTCGCAGATCTTCGGTAGTGAGCAGCCACGCATCTGCATATCCGGGTGATCAGCAAAGCCCTCAATAACAGAAATACAAGACTACTGGGGCCAAATATTGCAAGTTTCCGATAGAAGCGTGGCAATTGTGTCTTAAAGCACGTGTGATATGATTCTATGACGTGCGACCCAGCGACCATCAACATACATACTTGTATAGGACCTCATTCCTCATAACGTAGATCTGCCCTAGAATGAACATCCACTGCATCCCGTCGATGTCATTTCCTCGTCGTTGGTGGCCTCCAGCAGTAGAATTATGATGAGCATGAATTCTTTGTTTTCTCGCAGAGTACACCCCTGTCGTTATCAGCAGGTCTAGATTGACGCTTGCGTTTAGGGAGACGTTCCTGACAAAAGGGCGTCGCTTTCATACCGCACGATGCTCAGGTTTCGATAGACGTAGAAGGAGTGCTGGCATCGGGAGGAAGTTACCAGTGTTATAAAGGAAATCTAGAGCATCTTCTGCTGTAGGTAGTAGGGGCCTCAGATCCATGTTCGTCTAATTACACTACAATATTAAGAGGCCCGTTGGCACTCACCGGTCACCTTAGGCGCTTGGTGATTCCTGAAGATGTATTGATCGAGTAATGGAAAACGATCAAAGGTAAACTTGATGGCCGCGAAAGGCTAGCTAGAAGGGGTAAAAATGGGGAGCGCAGCAATGTGGAATACTACAGATGTGGGATTACTAGGCGGGAGAATGGTGTTGCCTAGTTAAAGCCTCCAGCCGGCAGGGTAAGAGCAAGGAGCCTGACGCACAAAACTGTCCACTTTCCTTCGTAGGGTTCTATCTACTAATAAGCACCCCCCCCCCCCCCCCTTGATTCTGTATGATAACGATTACCGACGTCCCTTAAGTTATATAGCTGGGCGACAGTTAATGGTCAACTCTTACTCCGATTCTCGTTCACACACTTCTGCTGCTACTCTGCTATACCGCTACCGAATCGACCTGGCTGCCAAAATTTGCCTTTAAACAATGAAGCGGCCGAGGTGTTTCTGTCGTGCACGATGGTTATCCTTACGGCCCCAGGTCGCTTTAGAAGAGAGCGGTTTACCTCGACCGGCACTCCCGGAGAACAGAGAGCAACCTGAGCCACGATCCTTAGCATACCAAACGGGGAGGGACGCGGATACGGAATATGAACGCCGACGGCGCTCACATGCTCCATCGCCCAACTAGGCTGCCAAACAAATTGAAACATGCTGCTTGGTATGTCTGGCCTGATTTCAGATATCGCTAGTACTGCGGCTTAGTCGGAAATTACGCTCGTGCGGCGGTACACATTCGCACGGTGGAGAGAAGGCCGTGGGCGGAATGTGGAAGGATATATGTCTTTTTATGAATGTGTTTTGTTTACTATATTGCTAGGCCATCGTACCATACGTGATGAATTTGCTCTCCCAAGGTGGGGTTGGCAAAAGCCACGAACGCTCGGCTCTTTTGTATCTCGAACAAGCTTCTCTATCTGGCATAAAATCAAAATCCCGGGGCTGTATACAGTATACTCAGAACTTTGTCTTACGTAGATCAGGTAAAAGCGGTTGCGAAACATGATCGCCCTTTCAGCCAGTGCATGCATAACAAGTAAATGGTAACAAATTTATCCGCGCCCAATTTACTCCCACCTGCTACGTAAAGCTAATTACAGTATACATCGAAATAACAAAAAAGCTCTCTGCTCGGTTCGCCACCTCATTAGACTATCCAGTTGGCTAGATGGTATGG
>JAMAHN010000074.1:0-38348 GCA_023627535.1 Aspergillus sp. S1802E
CTTTGTTGTATAATATTTAGATTATTTATAGTATAGATATTAGTAACTCGTTTAAATTATATATTTTTTAATACTAATAATTAGTTTATTAAATTCTTTTATAACTCGAAATTCTTTTAATTATTTTATTTATCTTTTTGACTTTATTTTTTTAGAACGTTATCCTATTAAAATATATATTTTACTTTTTTATAGTTAAAATATAATTATTCTTTTTATTAACATTTAATTTTATTTTTTTAATAAATTTTATTATTATTTATTAATAATATTAAGCTCTATTAGTTATAATTTATAAAGATTATTATATTCTTAATTTTTTAGTTACGCTAATTATCTATTATCAATATAGTAACTATTTATTTTTAGATTTTTTTTAAAGTTATACTTTAGATTAATTCTCTCTATATTATATATTAAAGTTATATAATTTATTATTACTAACATAATCCACAAGCGAGCCGCGAATCTAAGCGAGCCGCGAATTTTCAATTAATGTAACCATTACTTGAAGCTATTTAATCACTAACTCCATTAAATTTAACTAATTAAATATATAAAAAAGTAGCTATTTACTAGAATAATTTCGTATAGTATATCTAATTATTCTATATCCACTGCAGCGGGCAGGAGCTCGTTAATAAGATATTAGAATAGGTTCCTCAAATTGCTTATTAAGCTACATATTTAGTTACTGAATGCGATTTTAGCCTTTTTATATAAATAAAAAAGTATTCTTTTTTAATAGAGTGCGCCTTTTTACTTTCTTTTTATATTTTTACTTATTTTCGGCTCGTAGAGTCTTAGTTTCTTATTGTAAAGGAAGATTAGTTTGTATTACTATTTAAGCAGCTTTTTTAAGATATTAAATGTAAGCAATTGGACTGCTAAAAAGCTTTTATTTAATACTAAAACTATTTTATAAGCTGTATATCTTTCGATCTAACTGGCGAGTATTCTGTAAAGTTTAGAAAGCAAAAAATTAACCTTTTAACTAGTAACAGTACAGATATAAGCATATATAATTAAATGATAAGTTTTAAAAGAACTTATTTACAATTAAGTAGTTTAAGCTCTGCTTTTGTAAAGTCACTGCAGATATTTATAAAAATAAAGATTTAAATCCGTGCATCTAGATATAGTAATAAAAAGTCCTCTTTATTAATATAATTATTATCTGTAATTATACGTCTTTTAAGTAGCTTTTTGTATACGCGTTTAAGCGGGCTAAAAATACCTACATCAAGCCGTTAAATAAGGTACAAAACGTGAGCAGATATATAAAGATATATTATTATATTTTATTTATAAAAATTATTAAATTTAACAGTTAAATAACTACTATAATTATCCAGAATAAGTAGACATTTTATATCAGTTATATAATATCTAAAGAAGAGTTTAAAGATATTCTTTAATTAAAGGAAATCTATTTTATTAATAGTCTAATCATTTTAACTTATTGCAATTTACCAGTCTTTAGCAAGTTTAAATTCTTAAAATTAAGCAGCTTATTATTAGATCCCTTTTAGTATAATAATAGATAATATATATATACCGTTTAAGCTAATTATTTTAATAATTATAATCTATTTATAATTACTCTAAATAATTCTGCGTGACCGCTCATTACGCTTTATTGTAATAATTATTTTAGCGGTTAAGTAAAATCTTATTATAAAGCCAGTTTCATTAAAATTCTAGATATTATTTTTATGTATATTGTATTCTTAAATAGTCTAATAAACTAATTAAAACTATAGTATTATAGTCTTGAAATTCTCTTATTTTACACGTTAATACGTAATCCGTCTATTGTATCGTGTACATAGTTAAGAATAACGTTTAGTAAAATTATATAGCTAGTTAGAGCTAATATTTGCTGTAGAGTTTCTGAGACGCGCGTAAAATAAAATTTTATTATTTCGTGTAAGAATTCATATTATATTAAAAATTCTCGCATATCTGCATTAAGTAATTATTTAAAAAGCGTTTCTTCTTTAAATTAAGTAAATTTATAATTATTGACGCGTGTTTTTGATTATAGTATTATATTATTAAGTTAATCGCGTAGAATAGTTTTAGAGATTGTAAAATTTTATATAGCGCGTAATATTAACTTAATTTGATTTTTTTAATAAGCTAAAATAGCTATTTAAATATGTAATTCTTTAGAAGAAGGCATATTGTATTTGGTGTTGAAGATATGAGGTGTTAAATAAAGAGAGTAGGATTTTAATTAAAAATTTGCGGCTCACTTAGATTTGCGACTCGCTTGTGGATTACGTTATTTATTTAATTATTTTATTAAGTAAGTCTGATCTCTTAATTTAAATTAGTTTTTTTAAATTTTTATTTTTTAGGCCTTTTTTAAATTATATAATATAGTTATTATTATTCTAATTTAAATAAAATATAGTTTATTAAAATTCTAATATATATTTAGTAACTAAGCCAGTTTACTTAAATTATTATAATTTTTATTTTATATTTTATAATATATTAATATCTCTAAACGTTACTTAGAATTATATCTTAAATCAGTTATAGCTAGTAAAAAGTTTTTTAATATTATTATTTTAATCTTTTATTATATATTTCTAATAGTTTTTAATAAAGGATTTAAATTAATTGAAAATTAAATTAATAAGATATATTAATATAAAAAGAATCTTATTTACTTTATATACTAATTTTTTACAATTTATTTAAAGATATACATCTAACTAGATTATAAAAATCTATAGCTTAGATCTGGTATTATTAAATACTTTAAAAGATCTAATTTTAACTAACTTAATAGTTAAGTAATCTTCTAAAGTTATAACTTATTATTATAACTAATTAATTATATCTTTAAAACTATATATAATAGTAACTAATTACTGACTTTGGCTTAATATTTTTAATAAAAATTAAAAAATTTTATTATTATTAATAAAAATTAAAAAATTTTATTATTATTAAAAGTAGTTAATATATTATCTGATTTTAATTTATACTAACTTAGCGTTTAATATATTAAATTTTAAAATTTATTTAAACTATATTATCTGCTAGAATATAGTTTAGATCTCTGATAATCAGTGATGGCAAACGCCATCAATTTCCTACGAGATAGAATATATGGTAGTGGTAAGTTAGTTGCATTCATAAAGTTACTTCCGAAGAGCCTAACTATCCGCCAAAGCGGAACAACAGTAAACCCGTATTCAAGATACTTACTAGCTAAGAATTATCTATAGTCTAAAAGACTGCCTAATAAAGCGGTTAACCTAATTATTAGCGTTCTTGATAAAATTTAACTAAATATTAGTATTAAATATAAACAAGACATTTATTCGCCAGATTAATATTATCTTACAGCGAGACTTTTATATTTTTAAATATTTATAAGGATAATAAGAATAAAAGAACAATAATTAAATATTAACAGCATTATCGAGAATAGAAAAATAAAATATAATATATAAAATCTAAAGTAGGGAGCAATTTATAAGCAAGTAAAAAGATAAAAAAACATTAGATAAGTAAATAATAATAATTAACTAATACTAAATATTAATAATAATTAACAATCTAAGCGATAATTAA
This sequence comes from Aspergillus sp. S1802E, assembly GCA_023627535.1. NCBI lineage: Eukaryota > Fungi > Ascomycota > Eurotiomycetes > Eurotiales > Aspergillaceae > Aspergillus > Aspergillus sp. S1802E. The sequence goes on from JAMAHN010000074.1 coordinate 3,595, forward strand.
AATAACAATTAAAACGATAATTAATAAGGCAATTAAAATAACAGTAATAATAAAAATAGAATTATCTATTAAAATAAGATTATTTATAATAAAATTACTTAAAGAAGATAAATAAGTATCAATAGCTTTATTAAAAGCAATAAATAAAATTATAAAAGTAATTATATTAATAGTATTAGATAAACGAGCAATTATAACTATAATTATAACTATAACTGCGCGTTTTATAACTGCGATTGTAGCTATAGCTGCAAGAAAATTATATAGAAATAATAGAATTCTTAATTAAATAAGTTACTTTATTATTATTCTTATTTTTTTCTTTAACAGTAGAATTAACAAGAGAATTAATAAGAGAATTAATAAAAAAATTAATAATTACTTAATTTTATATTATATTTTAAATAATATTATTTTCAGTAAAATTGAGCAGTTAATCCCGTATAACTAATTATTACTATTTAATTTTTATTAATTTAGCTGTTAAGTCGCGCATTTATCGCATTAAATCTGTATTATAATTTTTTAATACTATAACTTAATTACTGTCTTTTAATACGGAATATTATTTCTTATATAATATCCGTGAAACCTCCTTTAAATTTGTTTATTAAAATATAGAAGATAAAAAAGATATTAACTAATAATTATAGTAATTTAGAAAAATTAAAGAAAAAAGCTAGCAATATAATTTAATTAGAAGAAATATCTAATTTAATAGATCTTATAATATTAAAATAATCAGATTTAGTAAAAGTTATTAAAAGATTAATAGTTATATCTTTAATATTAGTATTAGCTATAATATTGACTTAAGCGTTTTTATTAACTTTAATAAGAAAAATCTTATAAGCAGTTTTTGCGATAATATAAATAATATTTAAATTTTTATTATAAGCTTTTTTATTAGATTATATAATTTATTCTTAAGAAATATAACTGTTAATTTTATAATAGATTAAAGTTTCTAAATTAGTAAATTAATTAAAAGGCTCTAAAATTAAAATAGTATAATTATATATTAAAAACATTTTTTTTAATAAAAAGTTTAGCTGTACCGCGAAGGGCGAGTTAATTATAAAAAAATCTTAGAAGACTTTAAGCTTAATAATACTAATTTATAGTCTAATATTAAAAAAAGTATCTTTCGCTAAAGGCTAATTAATTAATTATAAATAAATAGTAGCTAGCTTGCCATTATATAATACGGTAATAAACTTTATAATAAAAATATAATAATAATTTTAATAAGCAATAATTATCGGAAAGCTTTTAGAATAATATTTTTGTTTTAAAATATTATTTTAATTAAAGTCTAAAATATAATTAGCTTTAACTATTAAAAAAATAATACCTATTATTATATATATCTTATTAGATTTTTATTAAATATTATATTCTTTATTTATTTATACAATTTAAATCTTATTATAGAATATTTAATAACCCGTAAAGACTTTATATTACTTCTATATTTTAAATAAAATACTAAAGGATTGATTACTAGCGATTTTATTAAAGATTAAAAAGTATATAACCTTCTTCTCTACTGCTGTAGATTATTTATATTTAGAAAAAGTCTTAGATAATATAATTAATTAATAAGATAGAAGAATGTTAGAGAGATCTTAGTGAGCTCGTGAGAAAGGCTTTAAGAATTTAGAGTATAGAGAGATTAATAATAAAAATTAGATTAGGCTTTCTAATTAGCTTGCGATCTTGTTAGTTTTTTTAAGATAAAAAGAATAGAGAGATAATAAGGAATAGAAGAAATGGGATAGAGATATAAAGTAATAATAGGTGTAGTAAACTGAATTAAGAGTGAAGTAGAAAATAGAGATATTGTAAAGTAAGATAAGAGTAAAATTAATAAGATATTGTAAAGTAAAATATAAAATAAATAACAACGAAGTATATAGAAATATTAGAAGATATTCTTGTATAAAATGTTAGTTATTAGAAAATTTTTAATAGAGAATTATAATAGTTTTTGATCACTTATTCTGTTTTATAAAGATTAAATAGTGATTCTTAAATAGATTTATTAATTGGTTATTTTTTCTAGTAAATAAGAAACTCTATTTATTTATTTCTATTAACTTTTTATTTATTTAAGATCTTTTTAATTTTATAATAATTATTGTTATTGACAAATTCCTTTATTTATACTAGATCTGATTTAATTAGTTAATAATTGAAAGAATTCTTTTTAGTAAATATAAACTCTAAATAAATAATAGATATAATAAAATAAATCTTTTATATAAATAACATATCTAAGCGATATATTACCTTATTTATTTTCTTAAGAATAGTATAAGATCTAATAAGTTAAAATTTAAGTTTTTTATTTAAGCGTTTATTTATAGATATATTATAGCCTCCATATAGATAGATTAATATTTATTATTTAGATTTAAATTCTATTAATTAATATTTCTTATTATAATATTATTTTATTTATAGAACGGCTCATTGAAGCTTCTAATAAATATTTAGTTCAACTAAAAAATTCTAAAGTAGAGCTATTTATATAGCTATTTATAATTAATATAAATTAATACTATATATAAGATAATAAAATAAATAATTTATTAATTTTTTAGTATTGTTAAAAGATATTTAAATACGTTCTAGTAATATACTTTATTTATTGATTAAAATAGAATTATTTATAATTTAATATTATAATATAATCTTAATATATTAAATAACTATCTCTAATTATTTATTAGTTTATAAATATTAAGTTATTAAATAGTGCTATTTTGCTTTTAAAGTGTTAAATAAAGCTTTTTAAAAATCTAATATAAAATATATATTTTTATTAGAAAAAAAGTGTAAAAATATTTTTTAATTAGTTTATTAAAAAAAATTCTATAAGCTTAGTATTTTAATTATAAATCTCTAAATAAGAATAATCTTCTATTAGATTAATTTATTTAAAGAACTTATTAATAATTATTAATACTTAATTATAGCTTTCTGCGGTAGTTAGTAACGCTATAATAAAGTTTATTATAATTATTTTATAAGATGTTATAAGAAATACTATAAATATTAATAAGCTATATAGTAGATATTAACTAATTTAGTTTAGTAAGTATAAAGAATAATAATTAATATAGTTATATAGAAGCTTAAAAGCTTTATATATAATGAGATTTATTATTTTTGCTATTTTAATAGTATTGTTATTGTGGACTTGCTTAAAAACTGTACTAATTATTAATTTAAAGATATATATCTATTAATTATTTAATATTTTAACTAGATAAAGAATACTTTTTTGCGATTAATATAATATCTTCTTTATAAATAGATTATTATTAGACCTATACTTAACTAGAATATCTAGAATAAAAGAGGCTCTAAGATTTTTTTAATAAGTTTTCTTAAGCTTAATTATATATATTATATAGTTAATGAAGACTAGATATAGAATATTTATAAAGTGTTAAGATTAAATATATTACTTAGATAAGACTTATTAGATTTAATAGAAAGCTTTAATAAAATATTAGAAATAATATTAATGTAATTTGACTTATAATAGAATTAAAAGTAAAATAGCTAAATGTATTATAAGACTTTTATAAAAAATAAATTTAATATATTAAAGTCTGATTAAAGTATTTTTTTTATTATTATCTGGTATATTGTCGAGTGATTTGTGTAAATAATAGTTAAAAGATTATTTAAAATTAATTTAATTATAAAATATATTTTTTTAAGTATTTAAATAAGATATAATATCTTTAACTTAGTTAGTTAATAGTTTAATTTGGCTGTTATAGTCTCGCGATCTAAAAATATAATTGGCTTTATAGCTGTTTTTAAAGATAATTTAATCTTATCTATCTATATAAATATAGTAAAAAACTAAATAATATACTTATATTTTATAATTTTGCTTTTTTAAACTGTTAAGATCAATATAAAGCTATATTAATAAATTAAAATAATATAGAAATAAATCTCTAGTAAAAATAGCTTAAAGTTAATTTTAAACTTGTTTCTTAATTGGAGAAAAGATATAATAAATAAAAGTAAATTATTTTATTTTTTTAATCTATTTAACGAATTTCTCTTTGAAAGTATTATTTTTAGAGTGTTAAAAGGCTTAATAATATTTATATAGAAATATATTTTATATTTAAAATAATTCGTTATATCTAGATATCTCTTTAATTAAGCTAGAATAGTTAGTATTTAGAAATTATATATTACTTATAACTTTTTTTTTAAATATAGTTGAATTAAATGCATTAATATAATATTTTAAAAAAAATAATAAATAAATAGATTATAAAATATTTTTTTAACTTAAAAATAATGTTAAATTTTTTAAACTTTCAAAAGACTAGATATAAATACTTTAAATATTTCTTAAGAATATTTAAAGCTATTACTAGCCGTGGCCTCCGGGAGCCTTTGGACCACCCACCGCCTTTTCGCCGGTGGGTGGTCCACACCGAAATTGAATTTCTCAGCGAAATTAAAGAAATAAAGCAATTTTAAACCTTTATATATTTTAACCACAAAACATAACAAAATTTAATAAAGAAGTTAAAAATCGATTATTTAAAGCCGTGTAATTCGCTTAACGCAAAAAAAAACCAAATATCGTAAAAATTACGCGAAAATTTAACGTTCCTTATCGCACTCTACATGCGCGACTTTCAAAATCTTCATCAACTTTAACCTCGCGTATTTCACACAATAAAACGCTACAAGAATTTTAAAATAAAGCTCTAAAGCAATAAATTAAATATATAAATAATATTTATTTTCCAGTAACATCTCGAATAGTTAAAGACTTTGCAAATCGCACTTTATCTCGCGTAAGCTCATAAAAGCGTATCGGAAAAATGTAACCATATCATTTCTTTAAAATGCTGCCTCGCCGCCTCCAATTAAAGCCGATAAGGTAAAAAACAAAAAAAAGAAACATTTAAACGCCGAAAATATTAGAACGCTTAAATTTTAGTATAATTAGCTTACTAATATGGTCAAAAACCTTCCTTCACGTCTCGTATATAATTTTGACAAATGCGGCTTTCAATCTAAGCAATACAGATCTTGCTGGGTTCTTAGATTCTCTATAAGATCTCCTTTTAATTTTTCTGAGTTAAAATATGTACAGAATATAAGCGCGGTAAAATGTATTACAGCAGATAACTAAATAATAATATTGCTTTTTATCTTTAAAAACAAGAAATTTATAGAATCGTGATTTAATCATTTAAAGCTTCTAAATTACTATATAGCGATATCAGAAAAAGACTATATTAATAATTAACTTGCGCTTGACTGGCTTCAAAAATTTTATAAAGAAATAAGTATTTTAGAGCGCTTAAAAAGAGATAAAAAACACTTTCTTCTTTTTAACAGTCATACGGCTCATTTAACCGTTAAATTCTTATAACGTTGTAAAGATTATAAGATTCTTTTCTTTAGTTTTAAATCTCATACAACTCAGCTATGTTAACCACTCGATAGAAAGCCTTTTCTTATATATAAAAATCGCTTTCGTGCAAAAAATAATGAGATTTCGCAGTATAGAGGAATACCGCAGAAAAAGTCCAATTTCTTAAAAGATATTGTTAAAGTACAAAATAAAACCTTTATATAACAAATTATTCGCAACTCCTTCAAAGAACGCGGTATTTTTCCTTCTAACGGCTTACTAATTATTAAATTACTTATAAAGAAATTACCGCGAGATATTAAGATTATCGCTTCTAAGCTTCATATATACGGAAAACGTACGCCTTCGTAATCATCGGATATTAGCTCTTCAAGTATTAAAAATATATCTCCAAAAAGCGCTTAAGCAGTTAATAAAAATAATAAAAAGCTCTTACAGCTTCTACCGATCAATTCAATCACTTTAAAGCTTTAACGTTATCTTAATTATATAGAATTTCATCTCAAAAGAACTATTGAGGAGTTTACAATAACAAAGAATACTGTAAAGCGAATGAGAGAGATACAGATACCGCGAATGCGTAATTTAACGCGAAAGCAGGTTCTAAATCTTTTAAATAGCGAAATTCTTATTGTAAGCGATATAATTTGCTTAATTAAAACTTCTAAGCAAAAAAGGCTTTATCAAGACAATATGAAGCTTAAAAAACAAATAAAGAAAGTTTACAGTAAAACTCCGCAAAAAACTGTATCTACGAGCTTACAAAAAGCTTCATTTAAAGCAGCTAATTCAGCTGCTTTAGCAAGCCAAGAAAATGAGTCCTTTTTTATTAATTTACGTGGTGATTAGTATAGTCAATAAAATTGCTTTATTTCTTTAATTTCGCTGAGAAATTCAATTTTGGTGTGGACTATCCACCGGCGAAAAGGCGGTGGGTGGTCCGAAGGCTCCCGGAGGCCACGGCTATATTGTTGATATAGACTTTAAAAAAAGCTATAAAGATATACAGTATATAATTAAGCTAATAGTATATATAAAGAATAGAGTTATAAAAGCTTATAATTATAATTTTAAACTGTTTTTGCTTTTAATATAATATTATTATAAATTTATTATAATATTATTGAAGATTATTTTATTAATAAAATTAGCTGATAGTATTTATAATTGTAATAAATTATTTATTTTTAATTAAACTAATAACTTTTTTTTATTTTAAAATTAAATAGAGATTAGATTAAGTTACTATATTTAAAGTTTAAATATCTATAATAATGCGGTTCTTATAAGAAGTAATACTATTTTTTTTAGTAATCTGTTAGTATACGATAAAAACCGAATATATAGTAAAGATATGATTTCTTAATTATTTTATTTTTTTTATATATAAAATTTATTATATGTCTTATTTATTAGTTCTTTCTTATGAGAGTCTAATCTGTAAATATAAGATTTAAAAAGTTTTGATTTTTAGCTTTTAATAAGCGAAATTTATATAAGTTTATTATTTAGTACTTTAATAAGATTAGTTTTTTTTTTTATTTTTTATATTTGATAGAAATTCAAAATCTTTATAATTTTTATAAATTATAATTTTGTTTAAAAGTTTAGTGTTTAATTCTTTTATTAATTAGTTAGATTTAAGATATACTCTCTTGCTTTTATTAATAGCTACTATATTATATATAGACGCGTTAATAGAATAGACTTGGTTGATATCTAGATCTAAAATAAAATCTAGACGAGTTTCTTATTTAATAATTATAGATTTATTAAATAAATTTTATATAAATAATATAATTATTTTATATAAAATTAAATAATTAAAGAGTTAGTAAATTAGTCGAGAGTTTAGTTTAAATATATAATTTTTTATAGATAGTTATATCTTTATAATTATAAGAATCTATTTTTCCGAGTGCGGATATAGTATAATTTAGATTAATGTATATATAAGTATCTTATTAATTTGATTTCTTTTAATGTAAATATTTATATTAAATTATAAGCTGTCTAAATTATTTATATAGCTCTTATATTAATTAAAGTTAAAAATTATATTTTTTAGGATTATAAAGTCTATTTTTACTAGTAAGCTAAATAAAAGTAAATTAATTATATAAGTTTTGACAAATGTTCGAATCGTTCTAATATTATTATATAAGATAAAATATAAAAAAATATTAATATATTTAGCTAATATGTATTTTAAATCTATTTTTAATATATTAATAGAAAGAGTTATCTTAATAAAGAGATCTTATTAATTAATAAGATCTTAATTAATTATTGTTATAATATAGTCTAAGTTAAGATAAACGTTTATGCAATTATTTAGAGAGATTATATTAATTCGTGCTATAGTAAATTTTTATAAAATAAATTGAAATCTTTTTTTTTAAGATAAATTCTTAATAATTTTATTATATATATAAGATTTGCGTAGGTAGTTGCTCGGACAGGAATATTAAAACAAGTAATTAAATATTTATATAAGATATTCTAAAATATAAAAAACTGCTTATAATAGAGATATATAGTAACTACTTTAATATTTAAGTATAATAAAATTATATCTATTAGCTGGATGTATTATTTTTTAATACTATTTTTATAATTATTATAATTATTATTATAGTTATTAATAACTTTCTTTTAATTATATTCTTCTTTAAAATCATTTAATTTAAAAGACTAATTATCTTTATAATAATAAAATTAATTCTAAATATTATTATTAATTTAAATATCTATATAACAGACTCGGCACAATTTACTAAATTAAAATTAATTATAATTATTTTAGATTTTTAAATTTAAATTATTTTAATTTTAGTAATTATTCTAGTTATTATAACTACAATTTTAATTAAAAGATTAGTTTTAAAATTAACAAGAATAAGCAAATAACTCTTAATTTTATTAAGATAACTGCTTTTATTTAAGAATTTTCGAACTATATTATAATTAATTTTAATAAAAAAACTAATTTTTATTATTATTTTTAATATAAAAAAAATAATTAATCTAGCTTCATTAAGGCCGATAACTAATTTAATTTTATTAAATTAATATTTAGAATTATATAATTAGCAAAATTATTTTTCTTTTTTTTTATAAGCTCTTTCTTTTAGTAACTTAAGATTATATTTTACTAAATTTTTTATTTAGAGTTTATTTGCTTAAAAAAAATAGCGAAAATAGTTAGTAAAATAAATTTTAATATATTATATTATAAAGAAAACTTAATATAATTTTATATTTAAATAAGCTAATTTATTAAATTACTAATTTATGCTATATAGATATAATAAAAGAATTTCTGTATATAAATATATGAAATGTAATCTTGTTTAATATTATTAAATTTATAGTTAAGTGATTTAAACTTATATATAACTTTTTAGTAATAAGATTTAAATTAGTTAATCTTTAAAAAATTAAATTATAAATAATTCTTTTTTTAAGTTAGAATTTAGTAATAAATTACTTTAAGGTAGTGTCTCGTAGATAACTATAAAGATTTAATTTAATAGTTTTTTTATTTTTAAAATAGGCTATATTTCTAAAATATTTTATAAAAGTATAAATATTAAAGTAAAAGATTTTAAAATCTTAATTATAAATAATCTCGGTTACATTAGTCTTAAAATAAAAATATTTTATATTTTCTATTTTTTAATAGAATCTTATATAATTTGAGCTAAAATTTTATATGCTAAAGTAGTATAAGTAATAATAACGAGATAAATAGTATAAGTTATAAGAATATTTTAATTTATAACTTAATTTAAAATTTAAAGGGTTATTATTATAAGACTATTCTTGCTTTTTATTATAATAATTAGAATTTTTTTTAATACTATTACTATATTATTTGCTATTTACTTTAATAATATTCTTATAAAAGCTCTTTTAATAATTATAAGTTTAATAATTATAATATTTTCTATCTCTTATATTATTTAAACTAAAACTAAAATTACTATTATTAAATATTTAAAAAGCTATAAAATAATCTTCTAGCTTTTTTATTTAATTTTATAATATATTATCTTTTTATCTTTATTCTTTCTACTAAATCTTTATAAAATTTATTATATTTTATACAAATAGTCCGGACAATTAAAAATAATTTAAATATTATTTTAAAATATAATTGCGATAATCTCGCTGTAATTTTTTATAAGATTTTTAAAAATTTTTCATAAGATTCTTCTATATAAGATATATTTAAATTAATAAATAGTTCACCCGTTATTCTGGGCAGAAAGAATGGAGATCTAAATGTAAATAGATATTTAGAAGATTTTGTTATAAGTCTAAAAAAAAGTAAATTATAATATATTAATTTTTTATATAAAAATAGAGATTGTGTAACTGTCTTTAAAATAATTTAAGAAAATAATAATAAAAGATTTTTTTAATTAAGATTGTTATTATTTACTAAGATTTTTTTATATTTTATAATATATTAATATAACGAGAATAAAGCGTTAAATATAAGAATATTTAAGTTAATATTAGAGCTTCTCTCTAATGATATAAATAATATTATAGGAATAGTTTTTAATAATAGATTTTTTAGCTAATTAAAACTTTTAAAATTAATAAATATATATTTTAGTTTAAGATTCTAATAATATATTTTTTAAATTATTATTAAATTCTCTTCTAATTAGCTCAAAGATATTTAGAAACTTTTTATATAAGTAATCTTAAATAATTAAGATATAGTAATATCTGTAATTAAAATAATAGTTATAATAGGATCTTGTAAAGTGTTTAAGCTTAATAATAAAGTAGAATTTAATATTTAATAGTTTATATAATGTAATTTTTTTATAGTAAATAAAGGTTTCTATAAAGTAAAGCTATTAATAAGCTTTTAATTAATAAAGTTAATAGCTTTAAGCTCTTAATTAATATATTTAAACTAAACTTGTATTATATTTTTTAGAGTTATTCTTTTAGAGTTCTAGATAAATAAATAGCTAGTATTAAATTTTTTTTTGCAAAAAGCTAAATAAGTAAATATAAAATAATTAATATATTAATTTATCTTTTTAATAAATTCTTTCGCAAAATTGCCGAGCTTATTTCTATATATATAAAAATTATATACTGTTTATATAAGACAATTAAGCCGGGCTAATATATTATATAATTTAGAATTATTATATTTATATATGATCTTTCTTATATATTTGCCGAGACATGGTTATAAATGCGTTTACATGTGATAGTTGACGCGTTTGGAGTGAGACTAGCAGAAAATTAATATAAATTAATAAAATGCGAGGAGATCGATGAAAATTAGCAAGTATATAATAAAATTAATAAGAATCGATAAGAATACAATGGAATTAATAAGAATTAATAAAATGTAAGAAAATCAATAAATATCGATAAAACACGAGTCAATTGAACTAACTATTATCTCTCGTTAGAATTACTATAATTAATGACAAACGCTATCAATTTCCTACGAGATGGAATATATAATAGTAATAAGTTAGTTATATTTATAAAGTTATTTTCAAAGAGCCTAATTACCCGCCGAAGCGGAACAACGGTAAACCCGCACCCGAGGTGCTTGCCAGCCAGGGATCACCTATGGCCTAGGAGACCGCCTAACAATCAGTCTAACTAATTCTAAAAACAGATAATACTTATTTAAAAAATATTATTACTCTTAAATATTTATATATTATATCTAGAAAAAAATCTAGATTCTAATAAACTAACTCAATAATTAAAAGATCTCTAAGTAGCTAAGAAAGAAGTAAGATTAAGTTAATATATATATCTTTTTATAATAGAGTGTGAATAAATTGCACTAGTAGTAAAATTTTATAGCTATTAAAGTTAGTATTATTATTAATAAAGTTATTAAATATAGAGAATTAAATAAGAACTATCTTAAATATATAATAATAAATATTCTTATATCTCTTTCCTTCAAATCTTTTATAACTAGTAAAGAATATACTAGTACACAGATTGCGACTGTATACTATCTATCTATATATTATATAGTTATATACAGTATATATAAAGTTTTAAATACACATAGATACATATATACTATAATTTCTAGCGTTTTTATCATTTTTAGTCTAGTGCTTAGAATATGCTTACTAAGTGTCAAAAATAAGTAGCAGATATCTCTTTATTACGGGGTTTGGTTGGTTGATATTTGCCCGGTATTCTGTCTGATGTGGCCGCCCTCGCTTAAGTGACTGTTGGTGTCGTAACAATTAGCTAATAATATCTTATTAAGTTTTTAATAGATTTCTAAGTATTTTTTAAAATATTATAACTTTCCATTTTATTAAATAATATAGTTTTTCTTTAACTATTTTATATTGCAGAACTTTTCTAACTTTATATTTTTATTTTATATTATTTATAATTTTTATATTTTCTGCGATCTGAGCATTTTCTAGTATAAATTCTAATAATAAAATATAAAATATTAGATATATCTTCATTAATTTTAATAACTTTAAGTAATAATTAACTTTTCTGATTTTTTTTATTAATTCTAAATAATCTAATTTTTTAATAGTTAAATTTCTAACTTAATTATTTAATTTTAATATTTTTATGAAGTAAAAATATTTTTTCTCTCTTTTTTAAAATAAGATTTTTTTATAATATTTATTGCAGTATATCGCTATTCTGAGATTAAAAAAATTAATACTTTTTATTATTTATATATAAAGATATTTGAATATATTAAATATTTCTTTATTTTTATTATAATTAGTACTTTTTATTTTAGTTTTTTAGTTAAAAAAAATTATAACTATAATTTATATAAAATAATATAATTTCTATTATTAAATATATTGCATTATTATACGCGAATAATATTATAGTTAATAGTTCTATTTAATTATTTTATTAATTTATCTGTAATAATAATTATTATATCTTATTTTTAAGACTTAAGTAAAGACCTTATAAAGTTTATTATAATTTATTTTTATAGTTTTAAAAGTATATTTAATAATTATATTTTTTTATAAAATTAATATTTTACTAATTTATCTCTAATACAAATTTTATATTTCATAATATAGTTCTATATTTTTTATTTAATATTAGAAAAATAGTAGATTTTTCTAATCTACTTTATAATTTTTTCTGTTCTAAAATAACCGTGCAGTAGATTATTATAATATATTATAATAATTTTATTTATAATATATTTGAATATTTAAATAAGTCTATATATATATACTAATCTATTTTTATTTATAGCTATTTTATTATTATTTTTTAAATTAGCTAAGATTTCTTGAATTAATATATTATTTTTAATTGTCTTAATAATTTTGCTAATTAGATTATTATTAATATTAATTATTACTAAAATTAAATACTATTTATTATATAATAGTAAATTATTTTTTATTTTTTTTAAGAATTATTAATCTTATAATCTAATTAATAATTTTATAACTTGATTATTAATTAAATATATCTGTTTATCTGTTCTTTATTCTCTTATAGTACTTAACTCTAGAATTAAATTGTAAATAATTAATAGTTTATATATAATTATAAATTTTTATGAAATAAATTATATAAACGGAATAATAAAATAAATAATAAAATAGTAATAGATACTCAGAATTAATTATAAGTAAAAAACTAAGACTCTAATAAATATCTTGGAATTAATTTCAAAAGATAAAAAATAACTGATAAACTTATATTTAGAAAGATTTTTAAGATAATACGGATATACTATTAATATAGAATGGTATTTACTATTAAAAAGTAATATATAATAATAATAAAAGATAATCTTTATTCTAACTGCCGATTCAAGAATAAAAGACAGCTTACTAGAACAATCTATACAGACCATGGCCGCAACTAACTAAGAACATGCATGACGGTAACATAGAATTTTTAGTAATTTTTTTTTTAAAAGTTACTAGCTTCTTTTTAAATATATTATAGAGTAGATTAAACGATTTTTTTTTTTTTTAAAAAAAAATAATATAATTATAATCTCAATATAATAATAGTTTTGTAGTCTTTTTAAAAAAAGAAAATATTTATAAATTTTTTAATTTTTTTTGATAATTCAGATTTAAACGCGTTCAGTGTATTTCTGATAGTAAGATTAATTTATTTTATAGTTATAAAATAAATCTGATTTTTTTAATGAGTGTATATGAAATAAATATTAAGTAATATTTAATAAATATCTTTATAATATAGAAACATAAAAGCTTTTAGATTTTTAAAATGGGCTTAAGCTAGAATATTATATAAAATTGTTAGGCGGTCTCCTAGGCCATGGGTGGTCCCTGGCTGGTAAGCACCTCGGGTGCGGATTTACCGTTGTTCCGCTTCGGCAAATAGTTAGGCTCTCGGAACATCTTTTAAGAATATAACTAACTTACTACTACTATATATTCTATCTCGTAAGGAATTGATAGCGTTTATCATCATTTATAATAATCCTAACGAAAGACGATAGTTAGTTCAATTAACTTATATTTTATCAATATTTATCGATCTTCTTGCGTTTTATTAATTCTTATTAATTTTATTGTATCCTTATTAATTCTTATCAATTTCCTCATATTCTTATCAATTCTTATTAATTTTTTTATATTCTTATCAATTCTCATTAATTTCTCTGTATTTTTATCGATTTTTATCAATTTTTATTAATTCTCTTATATTGTATTAATTTGTATCAATTTCCCGCTAGCTGCGTTTTAAACGCATCAACTATTACATATAAATACATTTATAACCGCATTCCGATAAACATATGAGAAAGATTATATATAAGCGCAGCAGTTCTAAATTACATAATATATTAATCTGACTTAATTACTTTATATAAATAATATATAATTTTTATATATATAAGACGAGTTCAGCAGTTTTGCGAGAAAATTTACTAAAAAATTAAATTAATATATCGATTATTTTATATCTATTTACTTAGCTTCTTATAAAGAAGAGTTTAATACTAGCTATTTATTTATCTAAAACTCTAAAAGAACGACTTTAAAAAATATAATATAAGCTTAATTTAAATATATCAATTAAGAACTTAAAGCTACTAACTTTGTTAACTAAAAACTTATTAATAGTCTTACTTTACAAAAACCTCTATCTATTATAGAAAGAATATATTATATAAATTATTAAACATTAAATCTTATTTTATTATTAAGTTTAAATACTTTATAAGATTCTATTATAACTATTACTTTAATTATAGCTATTTCTATATCTCAGTTATTTAAAACTATTTATATAAAAGTTTTTTAAATATCTCTGAGCTAATTAAGGAGAGATTTAATAATAATTTAAAAAATATATTATTAGAATTCTAAATTAAAGTATATATTTATTAATTTTAAAAGTTTTAATCGACTAAAAAATCTATTATTAAAAGCTATTTTTATAATATTACTTATATTATTAAAAAGAAGCTCTAATATTAATCTAAATATTCTTATATCTAACACTTTATTTCTGTTATATTAATATACCGCAGAATATAAAAAAATCTCAGTAAATAATAACAATCTTAATTAAAAAATTTCTTACTATCACTTTCTTAAACTACTTTAAAAATAATTATACAATTTCTATTTTCATACAAAAAATTAATATATTATAATTTATTTCTCTTTAAACTTATAGAATCTTCTAAATATCCGTTTATATCTAGGCCTCCGCCTTTTTTATTTAGAATAATAGATAAACTATCTGCTAATGCAGATATATCTTATATAGAAGAATTCTATAAAGAAAGATCTTAAAAATTTTATAAAAAACTATAGTAAAATTATTATAATTATACTTAAAAATAATATTCAGATCATTATCGACTGTCTAAGCTATTTATATAAAATATAATAAATTTTATAAAGATTTAATAAAAAGAATAAAAGTAAAGAAATAACGCGCTATAAAATCGAATAAAGGAGCTAGAGAATCACCTTATAGCTTTTTAAATATTTAATAATAGTAATTCTAGTTCTAGTTTAAATAATACAAAAAATAAAGAATATTATAATTATTAAACTTATAATTGCCGAAAGAGCTCTCGCAAAAATGCTATTAAAGTAAATAATAAATAATATAATAATAATATTAAAAAAGATTTTAATTATTATAATAGAAAATAAGAATAATCTCGCAATAATAATTTTTTAAACTTTGAGCTAAATTATAAATTAAGATGTTTTTATAATTTATATTATTTATTTTATTATTACTTATATTACTTTAATACGTAAAACTCTAACTTAAATTATATAAAATCTTATTAGAAAACAGGAAATATAAGATATTTCTATTTTAAGATTAATATAGTTAAGACTATCTATAATTAAAATTTTAAAATCTTTTACTCTAATATCTATATTTTTGTGAAATATCTTAGAGATATAGCTTATTTTAAAAATAAAAAAACTGTTAAATTAAATCTTTATAATTATTTATAAAACACTATTTTAAAGTGATTTATTACTAAACTGTAACTTAAAAAAAAGAATTACTTATAATTTAATCTTCTAAAGATTAACTAATTTGCTGCTTTAATTAACTAATTTAAATCTTATTATTAGAAAACTATATATAAACTTAAATCGCTTAGTTATAGATTTAATAACATTAAACAAGATTATATTCTATATATTTATATACAGAAATTCTTTCGTTATGCTTGTGTAGTATAAATTAGTAATCTAATAAATTAATTTATTTAAATATAGAATTATATTAAATTCTTTTTATAACACAATATATTAAAATCTATTCTACTAACTACTCTTATCATTTATTTTAAGTAAATAGACTCTAAATAGAGGATTTAATAAGATATAGTTTTAAATTATTAGAAAAGAGCTTATAAAAAAAAAGAAAACAATTTTATTAATTATATAATTCTAAATATCAGTCTAGTAAAATTAAATTAGTTACTAGCTTTAATAAAGCTAGATTAACTATTTCTTCTATACTAAGAATAATAATTAAAATTAGTTTTTTTATTAAAATTAATTATAATATAGTTCTAAAGCTTCTAAGTAAAAGTAATTATTTTAATAAAACTAAAAGTTATTTGCTTATTCTTGTTAATCTTAAAACTAACTTTTTAATTAATATTGCAGCTATAATAACTAAAACGGTTACTAAAATTAAAATAATTTAGATCCAAAAATCTAAAACGATTATAGCTAGTTCTAATTTAGTAGATTCTATTAAATCTATTATATAAATATTTAAACTAATAATAATATTTAGAACGAGTCTTATTATTATAAAAATAATTAATCTTTTAAATTAAATAATTCTAAAAAGAAATATAATTAGAAGAAAGCCGCTAATAATTATAATAATTATAATAATAATTATAATAAATATAAAAATAGTATTAAAAAATAATACGCTTAGCTAATAAATATAACTTTATTACATTTAAATTTTGAGATAGTTACTACATATCTTTATTATAAACAGCCTTTTATATCTTAGAATACCTTATATAAATATTTAGCTACTTATTCTAATATCTCTATTTAAACAGCTATTTACGCGAATCCCATACGCGTAATTAAGTTATTAAGAACTTATTATAAGAGAAAAGAATTTTAATTTATTTTATAAAAATTCGCTATAGTGTAAATAGATATAATTTCTTTAAATAATTGTATAAAATATTTATCTTAACTTAGATTACACTATAACAATAATTAATCAAAGTCTTATTAACTAATAAGATCTTTTTATTAAGGTAACTTCTCTTATTATCGTATTAAAAATAAATTTAAAGCATATATTAACTAAATATATTAATCTTTTTTTATATTTTATCTTATATAATAATACCGAAGCAATTCGAGTATTTATTAAGACTTATATAGTTAATTTATTTTTATCTAGCTTATTAGTAGAAATGGACTTTATAATTCTAGAAAATATAATTCTTAACTTTAATTAATATAAGATTTATATAAATAATCTAGACGGCTTATAATTTAATATAAATATTTATATTAAGAAAAATCAGATTAACAAGATATCTATATATATATTAGCTTAAATTATATTATATCCGCACTTAAAAAAATAGATCTTTGTAACTATAAAAGTATAACTATCTATAAAAAACTATATATTTGAATTAAGCTCTTAATTAGCTTATTAACTCTTTAATTATTTAATTTTATATAAGATAATTGTATTATTTATATAAAATTCATTTAGTAAGTCTATAATTATCGAATAAAAAGCTCGTCTAAATTTTATCTTAAATTTAGATATTAATTAAGCTTATTCTATTAATATATCTGTATATAATATAGCAGCTGTTAATAAAAATAAAAAAGCATATCTTAAATCTAACTAATTAGTAAGAGAACTAGAGACTAAACTTCTAAATAAAATTATAATTTATAGGAATTATACTATTGCTTATAAGATTATAAAGATTTTAAACTTTTATTAAATATAGAAAAATAAAAATAAAATTAATCTTATTAAAGTATTAGATAATAAATTTATATAAATTCTGCTTATTAAAAGTTAAAAATTAAAACTTTCTAAATTTTATATTTATAGGCTAGAGTCTCGCAAAAAAGAATTAATAAATAAGATATTTAATAAATTCTATATATAAGAAAAAATAAAATGATTAAAAAATTATATCTCTACTATATATCCGGTTTTTATTATTTATTAATAAACTACTAAAAAAATAGTATTACTTCTTATAAGAGCTGCATTATTATAGATATTTAAGCTTTAAATATAGTAATTTAATCTAATCTTTATTTAATTCTAAAATAGAAAAAAGTTGTGTCTAATTCAAGATAAACAGTTTATTATAATTATAAATATTACTAATTAGTTTTATTAATAAAATATTCTTTAACAATATTATAATAGACTTGCAGTAATATCGCATCAGAGATAAGAATAGTTTAAAATTATAATTATAAACTTTTATAACTTTATTTTTTATATATAACATTAATTTAATTATATACTATATATCTTTATAGCCTTTTCTAAAACTTATATTAATAATATAGTAATAGTTTCGGATACCTTTAAAAATATTTAAAATATCTATATTTAGTTCTCTAAAAGTTTAAAGAATTTAATATTACTTTTAAATTAAAGAAATACTTTATAATCTATCTATTTATTATTCTTTTAAAATATTGTATCGATATACTTAATTTAATTATATTTAAAGAAAAATTAAAAGTAATGCATAATTTCTAAATACTAATTATTTTAGCTTAATTAGAGAGATATCTAGATATAACGGATTATTTTAGATATAAGATATATTTTTATGCGAATATTACTAAGCTTTTTAACACTTTAAAGATTATATTTTTAAAAAGAAGTTTTCTAGATAGATCAGAGAGAATAAAATAATTTATTTTTATTTATTTTATTTTCTCTCTAATTAAAAAATAAGCTTAGAATTGGCTTTAAGCTGTCTTTATTAAAATTTATTTTTATATTATTTTAATTTGTTAGTATAGCTTTATATTAATCTTGACAATTTAAAGAAGCAAAGCTATAGAATATAAATATATTATTTAGTTTTTTGCTATATTTATATAAATAAGACTAAACCATCTTTAAAAATAACTATAGAGTTAATTATATTTTTAAATCGCGAGACTATAATAATCGAGTTAAACTATTAGCTAATTGAGTTAAAGATATTATATCTTATATAAATATTTAAGAAAATACGTTTTATAATTAAATTAATTCCAAATAATTTTCTAGCTATCGTCTATACAAACTACTTAGTAATATATTGAATAATAATAAAAAAAAATTTTAATCAGACTTTATTAATATATTAAATTTATATCTTATAAAAGTCTCACAATATATTTAACTATTTTATCTTTAACTTTATTATAAATCTAATTATATTAATATTATTCTTAACGCTCTATTAAGATTTTCTACTAAATCTAATAAGTCTTACTTAAGCAATATATTTAATCTTGATATATTACAAATATCTTGCGTCTAATCTTTATTAACTATCTAACTTTTATCCGATCATATGGCTGAGCTTAAAGAGACTTATTAAAAGGATTTTAGAGTCTCTATTATTTTAGATATTTTAGCTAAATATAGGTCTAATAATAACTTATCTATAAAGGAGATACTATATCGATTATAAAAAGAGATTCTTTATTTAGTTAAAATATTAAATAACTAATAAACATATATCTTTAGATCGATAGCTAGCACAGTTTTTAAGCAAATTTATAATAACGTTAACTACTAAAGTTATACTATTAGTATAGCAAAAATAATAGATCTTGCTATATATAAAGCTTCTAAGCTTTTACGCGATTATATTAATTACTGCTCTTTATACTTATTAAATTAAATTAATTAATACTTATTATATGGCTCGCTAATATCTATAGTACCTTTTATAATATTTTATAAAGTAATTACGATAGATTTTATTATAATGCTATTAATTACCGCAAAAGACTATAATTAAGTACTAATAGTCGTTGATAAATTCTTTCAGTAAGTTAATCTAGTAAAAGGTTATTTTCGTCTAGAGGCTTATAACTAAATCGCTAAATTTATAGAATTCTTTTCATAAATTAACTAAAAAATATCTTTGTACTTTATTTTTAATAGAAATATATATTTTATATCAGATTTCTAAAAAGTCTTATTTAAAACTTTAAAAGTAAAATAATATTATTTAATAGTCTAATATCTATAAATTAATAAATATTTAGAGACAGTTATTTAATGCATTAAAATTATATTATGACACTAGATTATAAGTAATCCTATCTTAATTAATAAATAAAATATGTTACTAAAATATATCTAGATCTCTCTTAATAGTACTATAAAGAAGTTAATAAATTATTTATTTTATTATCTTATATATAATATTAGCTTGCGTCAGCTATAAATAGCTATATAAGCGATTTTATTTTAAAATTTTTTAGCTAAACTAAATACTTATTAGAAGCTCCAAAGAGCCACTCTATAAATAAAATAATATTATAATAAGAAATATTAGCTAATAGAATTTAAATCTAAGCAGAAGATATTAATTTGCTTATATAAAGATTATAATATATTTATAAATAAACGCTTAGATAAAAAACTCGGATTTTAATTTATTAGATCTTATACTATTCTTAAGAGAATAAGTAAGTCAATCTATTGTCTAGACGTATTCTCTATATAGAAAATATATTTTATTATATCAATTATCTATTTAGAACTTATATTCGTTAGAAAAGATCCTTTTAATTATTCGCTTATAAAATCAGATCTAGTACAAATAGAAAAATTCACGAGCAATAATAACTGCTATAAAATTAAGAAGGTTTTGAATAAATAAAAAATTAGAAAAAATAAGCACTTATAATTTCTTATTTACTAGAAGGAATAGCTGATTGATAAAACTATTTAAAAACTATTATTTAATTTTTAAAAAGTAGAATAAGTAATTAAGAACTATCACAATTCTCTGCTAGAGACCTTCTAATAATATTTTATATAAAAATATTTTCTAATATTCTTATATACTT
Organism: Aspergillus sp. S1802E; assembly: GCA_023627535.1. NCBI lineage: Eukaryota > Fungi > Ascomycota > Eurotiomycetes > Eurotiales > Aspergillaceae > Aspergillus > Aspergillus sp. S1802E. Next base: position 24,631 of record JAMAHN010000074.1, read on the forward strand.
GATTATTATTTATTTCATATTTTACTTCACAATATTTCGCTAACTTTACTCTTATTTTATTTTATTATATTTCTATTTTTTATTTCACTCTTAATTTACTTTATTATATCTATTGTCATTTTATATTTTTATTTTATTTTTATTTATTTCTTATTATTTTTCTATTTTTTCTATCTTTATAGTCTTATTCCTCTTTCAATATTTATATAAAAAAAGACTAATAAGATTATAAGCTAATTAGAAAGCCTAATCTAATTTTTATTATTAATTTTTTTATACTCTAAATTCTTAAAGCCTTTCTAAAGAAAGTACTCTAATTTGCGAGTTTATATTAAGACTTCTTTGATATTTTCTTATCTTATTAACTAGTTATATTGTTTGAGGCTCCTTTTAAACACGAGTAATCTATAGTAGTAAAGAGAAAAATTATATATTTCTTATTTTTTAATAAGACCGTTAGCAATTAATCCTCTAGTGTTCTATTTAAAATATAGAAGTGATATAAAATTTTCGCGAGTTACTAAATATTCTATAATAAGATCTGAACCGCGTAAATAGATAAAGAATCTAATATCTAATAAAAATCTAGTAAAATATATATAATAATAAATATTGTTTTCTTAAATAAACCCGATAACTCTGCTATAGGCAGATTTTTAGCTTAAATATATTTTATAAATACTTAAATAGTCCGTATTTATATTAATCTGTATATTATTTCTTCAATAGTTAAGGCTAATTATATTTTAGACTTTAATTAATATAGTATTCTAAGAAGAAAATATTATTTTAAAGATTCTTTAATAGTTATTGCTTATTAAGATTGTTATTATATTCTTATTATAAAGTTTATTATAATATTATATAGTAATAAGCTAGCTACTATTTATTTATAGCTAATTAATCAGTCTTCAGCGGAAGATATTTTTTTTAATACTAAATTATAAATTAGTATTATTAAGCTTAAGATCTTTTAAAGCTTTCTTATAATTAATTTGCCTTTTGCGATATAATTAAATTTTTTATTAGAAAAAACGTTTTTAGTATCTGATTGTGCTATTTTAACTCTAAAATCTTTTAACTAATTTACTGATTTAGAAACACTAATCTATTATAAAGTTAATAGTTATATTTTTTGAAAATAGCTTATACAATCTAATAAAAAAACTTATAATAAAGATTTAGATATTATTTATATTGCCGCAAAAGCTGCTCATAAGACTCTTCTTACTAAAATTAATAAAATTACTTAAGCTAATACTATAGCCGATACTAACGTTAAAGACACGACTATTAAATGCTTAATAACCTTTATTAAATCTAATTATTTTAATATTATAAGACTTATTAAACTAGATATTTCCTCTAATTAAGTTATATTGCTAACTTTTCTCTCCAATTCTTCTAAACTATCAAATAATTAAGTTATATTGTTAACTTCTCTTTCTAATTTTTCTAAACTATTATAATCGCTAGTTAATATTCTCTCTACTTTTTATACTCTAATAAACAAATTTAAAGAGAGCTTTACGGACATTATATGAAAATTAACACTTTATATTAAAAGACTTAGTAATTAAATGATAGTACTAGAAAATTATAATGCGGATTTATTGCGATAAGTGTGCGATTTAATAACTAAGTTAGCTAAGATTAAGCAACAGTAATTAATTACGTAGGATTAACTGCTTAATTTTACTAAAAATAATATTATTTAAAATGCAATAAAAGATTAAACAATTATTAATTCTCTTATTAATCTTTCTATTAATTCTATTATTAAAGAAAAAAATAAGAACAATAGTAAAATAACTTATTTAGCTAAAGATTATATTACCTCTATATAATCTTTTATAGTTATAGTTACAGTTGCAGTTATAAAATATGCAATTACAGTTACAATTATAATTATAATTACTTATTTACTTAATACTATTGGTATAATCGCTCTTACAGTTCTACTTATCACTCTTAATAAAGCTATTAATATTTATCTATTTTCTTTAAGTAATTCCATTATAAACAATTTTATTTTAGTAAATAATCTCATTCTTATTACTATTATCGTTCCAATTGCCTTACTAATTATTATTTTAATTATTATTCTAATTGCTGCTTGAATTATTAATTATCATCTAAATATTTATTATTAGTTATTATTACTTACTTATCTAATAATTCTTTATCTTTTACTTATTTATAAGTTACTTGCTACTTCAGATTCTATATATTATAATTTATTTTTTTATTCTTAATAATGCCGCTAGTCGGCATTCAGTTATCACTTTTTTATTCTTATTATATTTATAAGCATTTAAAAATATAAAAAATCTTACTATAAGATAACGTTAATCTAATAAATAAATGTTCTATTTATATTTAATTTTAGCATTTAATTAAATGTTGTCGAGAATACTAATAATCGGATTAGCTATTTTATTAGATAGTTTCTTAAGCTATAGGTGGTTTCTGGCTAGTAAATATCTCGGGTGCGGATTTACTGTTATTTTATTTCGGCGGATAATTAGGCTCTCGGAGCATCTTTTAAGAATGCAACTAACTTACCGCTACCATATATTCCATCTCGTAGGGAATTGATGGCGTTCACCATCAAAAATTTAGATCTTTTTAGAATATTTTAAGATATTATCATATTTCTAATAATATAAATTAATAAACTAAATAATATATTTAGTAAAGTTTATCTATAAATTATATAATTTAAACTATAATAAGCTAATTATTATCGAAAAGTAAATTAATTATAGAACTAAAAATAGAATATTTTTAGAATTGTATATATAAAATAAATAATTTTGCTAGCTTTATTTTTTGTATTATTAAATCTTATTAGCGGCTTAAATCTTTTTAAAAAATATAATATAAAATAATAAGCTTTAATTTAGCTACTATTTATTATACGAGATATAGAGTAGTCTATATCTAATAAAATATAATTAATAATTTTACTTTTATTTAGATTTAGTATTATTATAATAATTAGTCAATTGTTTTTTTAAAATTTTTCTTAATTAGAAGTCTTTTAGTAGTAATTTTAGATATTTAGTAAAATTATATAAATTTATTTATCTAATTATAACTTAGATTAGATAGATTTCTTTTAATTGCTTATTTAGATCAGATAAGTATAGATATTTAGATTAGAATTTTATTTAAAATTAAAAGATATATAGTTGAAATAATTAGAATAAATTTTCTAAAATATAGTAAAATAAAGATATTAAAAAGATAATTTTCTAAAGAGAGATATTATTTATAATATATTGAAATAATTAATATAATTATTAGATTTAAGATAATCTTTAAATATTTATTTGAATTATAGTAAAAGTATTCTCTATAGTTATAATAATTAAAGTTACGCGAGTTAAGTAATTAATAGTAAAATGATAATAGATTTATAAAATTAAAATTAGAAAAAATTAATTAATTTTTTAAGATATCTAAAAAAATCTTTTTTAAGAAGTTTTTGAATAAATTAGTAGAAAATTAATTCTTTAAAGTTTTAATTAATATAAATTTCTATAATTAGATACAACCATATTAAGTCTAATAGTTTTTTAGCTTTTATAAAAAGATAACAAAATTAATATTAAAATTAATAAAAGATTTATAATAAAGTAATATATTTCTTAATTTTGAATTAATTATATACTCTAGTAATATTACGAAACTATTTTTAACTATCTTATTTTTTATAATTAAATGTTAAAATTTAGTAAAAAAGATAAAAAAATTTAATAAACAAGATAAAAAAAATTTTAATTTTTTTATTGTAGAGCAAAGAAAGTATTACAAATATTATAAATATAATTTAAATTATTATAAATTCTATTTAATATATTTAAAATATTAGTATAATTATTTAGCTAACAAAACTTATCTTTAATATATGACGGCTACGGTGGAGCCAGAAATATATGGAATGTCTGAATTGCATTGAAGGCTCGCTCAGCGAGGTGCAACTAACTAGGTGCGATCCACTGTGGATCACGTGACGTGTTAACTACATCGGGACTAGGCTGAGGCCAACCGACCACCGCTCCAACAATATATAATAGGATTTAAATATAAAACAGTGTTTTTAAGCAATTAATAATATAGATTTTATAAATTTTAAAAATTAAAAAATAGTTATAATTTATAATCATCTTTTAAATAATAAAAATCCGATCAGACACTCTCAAACTTATTAAAATTAAATAAATATTCAAAAAATAAAGAAAAATTAAAAATCTAAGATTAATTAATATAAGTACTTTTATTAAAGTAACTAAAAATTCTTTAATAATTAGTTTAAAAATTTAATTTAGAATACTAACTCTAAATATAATAACTTAAATAATTTAATTATATTTGTATATTAAAATCTTTCAGATAGCTATAGCTTTAATTAATTAAAAATTTAAATTTTTATTGTATTAATCTAATAAAAGATAATAATTATAACAATTATTATATCTTTTTAAGGATAATTTCACTCGATATTTAGATTAATAGCAAATCTATAAATCTATTTATAGTATAGATACTATATTTTAGTATATTGAGCTATATATTAGATAAATTACTCAAGATTTTTAAATAAAAATAGAAGTTTCAATATTTTAAGTATTAATATTAAATACTTAACATTACCTTTATAAAGCAGAATTACATAATATTAAAATATAAGCTAATAAAATTAATAAAGCTAGTAATAAACAAATAGACAAACATAGAATATTAAATACTTAGTTACTATAAATTTAACTATATATAAACTAATAGATAAAATATAACTTAAAGAGCTATAATATAATCCTTAAATAATAAGAAAATAAGAGATTGCGTAATCATATAATACTTTAATAAATGTATTAATTATTCTTGGGTCTGCAGTGATACGTTCTTTTTAAAGATTTAAAGCTACGAATTTCTAAAAATGTTAATAATTTTAAACGTTTTTTAAAGAATATTTATATATTATATTGCTTGATAATCTGCTAGAAATATTTAATAATATTAAAATTAATATTGTAGACAATTACTTTATTCAATAGAATAGTTTAATTAGAAATAAGATTAGAGATAAAACTAGTCTCTTATAAGGAACCGTTACGACACCAACAGTCACTTAAGTGAGGGCAGCCACATCAGGCAGAATACCGAACAAAATAACAACCAACTAAATCCCGCAACAAAGAGATACCCACTACTTATTCTAGCGCTCAATAAGCATATCTTAAGCACTAGATTAAAAACAGTAAAAATGCTAGGAATTACAATATATATATATTTATATATACTTAAATTTCTACGCACACTATATATATAATTACGTAATATACAAATAAATAGTATATAATTATAATCTATATATTAATATATTCTTTATTAGCTATAAAGAGCTTAAAAGAAAGAGATATAAGAACATTTATTACTATATATTTAAAATAGTTTTTATTTAATTCTTCAAATATAATATTACTATTTTTAATAATTATAAGATTTTATTACTAATACGATCCGTTCACACTCTGTTATAAAAATATATATATACTAATTTAGTCTTATTTCTTTCAATTATCTAGAAATCTTTTAATTATTAAATTAGTTTACTAAAATTTAAATATAATTCTTAAGTATAGCTCTTAAACATTTAAGAATAATAATACTTTTTAAATAAATATTATCTATTTCTAAAATCAGTTAAACTAATTATTAAAGATCTAAACTATATTCTAGTTAATAACATAACTTAAATAGATTTTAAGATTTGATATATTAAACGCTAGTTTAATATAAATTAAATTTAAATAATATATTAATTATTTTAAATAACAATAAAATTTTTTAATTCTTATTAAAAAAATTAAGCTAAAGTTAATAATCAGTAATTACTATATATCATTTTAAAGATATAATTAGCTAGCTATAATAGTAAATTATAACTTTAAAAGATTACTTAATTATTAAATTAGTTAAGATCAGATCTTCTAAGGTATTTAATAATATTAGATCTAAATCATAGATTTTTATAACTTAATTAAATATATATCTTTAAATAAATTATAAAAAGTTAGTACATAAAGTAAATAAAATTCTTTTTATATTAATTCATCTTATTAGTTTAGTATTTAATTAATTTAAATTTTTTATTAGAAATTACTAAAAATTTATAATAAAAAAATAAAATAATAATATTAAGGATCTTTACTAGCTATAATTAATTTAAAATATAATTCTAAGTAATATTCGGAAATATTAAGGTATTATAAAATATAAAATAAAAATTATAATAACTTAAATAAATAAGTTCAGTTATTGAGTATACATTAAAATTCTAGTAAATTATATTTTATTTAGATTAAAATAATAATATCTATACTATATAATTTAAAAAGATCTAAAAAATAAAGTTTAAAAAAAACTAATTTAAATTAAAAAATTAAACTTATTCAGCAAGACAATTAAAAAAATAGTAAAAATTAATAATAAGCTATATAATTTTAAAATATAATGTAAGAAAAATTAATTTAAAATATAATTCTAAAGAAATCCGAGAATAAACAATTATTATACTAATAATAGATAATTAGTATAATTAAAAAACTAAAATTATAATAATTCTTATAAATTACAGCTAATAGAGCTTAACGCTATTGATAAATGTCACGTGAAGCAGTCACGTGGTGTCAGGTGATCAGGGTTCATATATAATTCAAGTGCCTTAGGCAAAAAGAAGTGAAAAATCGATAAAAAATAAATGAATTCCTATTGAATTGAGTTAAATCGATCTGTATAAAAAAGCTAGGATTTCGAGGTGATTTGATCTCTTATTTATAGACATTTTCAATACATAAAATAATGAATGAATAGTAAAATTAATGCTTTCGGAATTTGCAAATCTGTACTAAACTTATTTCAGTTTTAAAATGGCATCATTTTTAATGCAAAATGGCTTTAGAACGCTTAAATATAATTAGTTAATTGAAATTGTTAATGAAAAGGCGTTTAAATGAGCTGTATATAATAAAATATAAAATAAAACTATAATTTTGAATAACGCTAGACCTAATGTAGCTATTCTGGGCCGATTTGGGACAACTTTAAAAAAATAATGTTAATTTAAAATATTCGGAAGCTCGCGGCAAGATAATAACTTAATATAGTGATAATTTCTCGATAACGTTATTATCTAGATAGCGGTAGATTAAATTATTTGTGGTAGGCGGTAGTAGGAGGCAGTATATTAATTAATATATCTTTTTAACTTTAATTAATTAAGTTAATTATTTAAAGTTACATTTCTTAAGCTTTTTTAATCTTTTAAAATTTAAGATTTTTTATATTTGCTTACTCAATAAATTTTGTATAATTTTATTTTAAAAAGCGCTTAGTTAGTCCGTTAGCAATTTTATAATTAGTAGAGATTTATTAAAGCTTAATAATACTTATCTAAATTTGTTATCTGAGTTAATACTAACTAATATTTATATATTTTAGCTTTATTTTATATATTAAATTAGATTTAGTAAGAAAATCAATAATCTGCCGATTATTACATTTAATGATTAATTGCTAATTATAGTTAAATCTTATAATGTTAAATAGCCGGATCTACTATAGAAAATATCTATTTGCCGAGATTAGAGCTAGAAATTCTACTTTAGTAATAAATAAAATGACCGTTTTTTACTGTCTAGCTAATTAATTAACAGATCTACTAAATAAACAGTATATAAAACTCTCGCTTGACTGCCTATTAGATAAGTTAGTAAACGCTATATTATTTATAATATAGAAAATAGATGTTAAAATAGAGTTATCTAAGATTAAATTAAGTTTTAGTATATTTTTAGAATATTTGATTGTATAAAAGCGGGTTTTATATATAAATAAGATTAGATAATTAACTATATTTATATAGATTAATTGAGACTTAGTTATAAATTTAATGAGAATTTAATAACTTTTTACAATATTAGTTAGATTTTAAAATAATTGCTGTATATAAAATTAATCCAATTTTTTGTTAATAAATGATAAGATAGAACTTTTAAAAAAATTGCTCTACTTTATTTTGTAAATTTTCTGCCGAAAGTGGAGCTTTTAAAGACTTTTAACTAATTAAATAAAAGTAGTGAGCAATTTTCTTAATATAGTTATATTAACTAATTTATAATTTCTGTTTTGAGCGATTATATGTTATTTTTGTATTTGAAAATTAACTTATTTAACTAAGATTTTTTTAATAGTAAATATTAAATAATTAATTTTTTAATTCAATAACCTTTTTCTAATAATATAGATTATATAAAATAATAATATTATTAATATAAATTATTAAAATTATATAATTATTTAAATATAAGCAGAGATTCTTTAGCACTCGGCTTAGCTTTAAATTTTATAAGGTTTTACTAATTTTATTTTGTTAAAGAAACGGTAATTAGCGCAATTTATATAAAGCTTGTTTTAATTTAAAAATCTTATTTTTTGAGCCGAATCCAAGAGGCAGTAAAACGTTAATTATTTCATTAATTAGGTTATTTAAAAAGATATTTATAGTATCTTATTAGTTTGCTTTAGGATTAAATGTAACAATTAGAACTAAGATAGTTCTAAAAAAGTGAGTTGCTAAAATAACTGCTCTAGAATTAAGATTATTAATTAGTTAAAAATTATTTTATATATAAATTTGAGCTTTAAATTTTACTAAAAACTCTTAATTATTAAATTTATATTTAAAAACTTACTTTAATAAGATAGATAGATCCTAAGAGACTTTCTGAATAGAATTAATATCCTATATATATATTTTAATTAGTTAGTTAAACTCGATTTAACAGGCAGTTAATTATTTAACTTTATATAATAAATTTATTATTTCTTTCTAATTTATTAATTCAGATAGTATATTATTTCTATATAATTTTCTAGTACTTTACTAAGCTATAATAAAGATTTATATGCATTATAATGTTATTTTTAGTCGTTTTAAAGATTCTTTATTATTAGATAACTCTAATTTAATTCGTTTTAAAAATAGCGGCTTATAAAAATCGTTATATTTATTAAAATTAATATTATATAACTTGATTACAACTTGCGATAGTGAAGGCATTAGTATATAGAGCTAATTTTTTATAATTATATTATTATTTTATATAATCTAATTATCTTGATTAGGATTTAAAGTTTAGGAAACTCTATTAAAATTGATTATTTTAAAAAGATCTGCAATATTAACTAGTTCGATAACTTAATTAAAGCTATATAATAAATAAATTAATTTAATTTTATTATTTTCTAAGCTTTCTAATTAATTAAAATTAGAATACTTTATTAAGTTAATCGGGAATAGTTATTAATATATATTAATTTAGTAAAGATATCTTAAATTAATTAATTAATCTTACTAGAGATAAATGGTTCTAACTAATTATTTTTAATTTAATCTAACTTAAAAAGCTTATTTTAACCTTAATTATCCTGATATAGCTTAGTCTTATCGAAAATACAGTTATATACTAAAATAATCTTTTTTTAGCTTAGTAACTATATTCTTTATATATTGTAAAAAATGTAGCTAACTAAATAGCTAATTATAGCTCGCGGTTATAGCTTATTAAGCTGTAAGATATAGAAAATATATATATAGGCTTAATAGTTATACTGTTTTAAATTAGCGAGATCTAAAAAACGGATTATATATAAAAGTGAATTATCAAAATATTTAAATAAAGTTTTATATAGGGTTTTCTATTTTAATAACTGAATTAAAATTATATTTAATAAATAAATAGCTATATAAAGTGCTTTAGACTATAAAAATACAGAAATATTAGATTCTATAAACAAAATCTTTATTTTAGCAATAATTAGCGCTCTGAAGCGTTCGGCTAACTTATTTTATTTTAATTAGCTAGATAAAGCTATATTAAAAATATTTTTTATTATTAGTTAAATTTATAGAAAGTAGCTAGATTCTAGTTCTGATCCGAATAAAATCGCTTTAAAGTTACGTAGTATTAAGTCTTAATAAGTAAGATTATATAAATAAGCAATTCAGTTATATAATCCTTTATTAAAATAGCTATAGCTATATAATATTTTGTGCAGAAATAATATATATAATTAATATATTATTTAGAAATTATTTTCTGCTTTATATAAATAAGATTCTAATAAATTAATTTAAACAGTTTTTGATCTAACTAAATTAGGATTTGCAAAATTTATTGTTTTAAGTTAGCTTTATAATAAATCTAATATATCTTATTATAATTAGCTAATTTTTCGATTATTTATACTTTATTAATTACTAATTTAAAATAATTTAAAACTTTTTAATTAGAATATTTTAATTATAAATGCTAAAGATCCTTTGAGACTTTAGTAATAATTAGCTAATTAAAGTAGCGTGTAGAATAATTATCTCTATCGGATATAGCGTTAAGTAGGAATAAATTTAGATTTAATTGTTTTAAGCTTATTTGATTAATTATTTCTTGTTAATAATTCTATTAAATGGCTTAAAAATTAATCGGAAGACTATATTTTTTCTGTTTTGAGATTAGTTTATACTGAATTAGAGCTAGTCTATTTAAATTGTTTTAATTAACTAATAAAATTTTATTATATTTATAAATATTATAAAATAGAATTTTATTATATTTATAAATATTATAAAATAGAATTTTATCTTTATTTTTAAGATATATATTATATAAATTGAAATGGATCTCTGCAAGACGGGCTTTTTAGATAGAAAAAATATTTAAATAGAAGTTTAAAATATAAATATAATAGATTAGTTTAAATACTATTTCAGTTTTATAGAATTTTATAAATAAAAGAATAATAGTATTAAAACCTTCTATTAATGCTTTTGTATTTCCGATTAAAATGGGTAATTTTTGAGATAAAAAATTAATAAATGTTAATAAATTATTGCAAATATAGTTATCTGATATAATATTGAATATCTAAATAAAAGTAGAGCTATAGTCTAGTTCTAAATTAATATAGTATATTTATTAATCAGCTATTATAATAACACTAGCTATAATAATTATATTCTAAATAGGGGCTTCTGATTAACTAGAATAATTAATTAAATTAAGCTGTTTTCTCGCTTTTTTAAATATATATTGAAATTGTAATCGCTAATTAGCTTATTTAAATTAATTATGTATAGTAAGATCCGATAATTATCTAAAGATCCGAGCTAAGTCATTTATATAAAGATACTAACTAAAATTATAATTTTCTTAATTTAGCTTAAATTTATAAAAATATTTAATCTTTCTCTTTTAAATGTTAGAACTCTCTAAATCTTATTCTATTTTGTTCTAGTTATTTATTGGCTCGTTTTCCTCTTTAAATAATATTATAATAATTTGAGATAGCTAATTAGCTTACTTAGCTAATAAAGTAAATTAAAGCTTTAAGTAATTTTTAAATTGCTTAGTTATATAAAAAAATTCTAAAATAGGACTAGTAGCTTTTTTGATATTACTGAGCTTATCAGTCTATAAAGCTGAAAATGTAAAATAGAAATTTAAAATTGTCTTTAAAAAATTATATAAAATACAGATTAGTTAGTAAATCTCGCTTATTTCTAATATAATTATTTTAAAATAAGTATTTTTCTATACCAAAATATAAAAATCAATCGAATATTGGCTAATAGAAAGCTTTAATATATAATATTAATAAATAATATTATATTTTTTTGCTTTAATATTCGGCGCTAATCTCTTTTGAAAAATTTATAGTATATTATAGAAATAATTCTGATTAATTATAAGAATTCTGTTAGTTAATAAAAGAGAGTTTTTAATTAGAAATAAAACTAGCGCCAAATCTTTATTTACGTTATAATATTTCTTTATTTTTAACTTATATTCTCGAATAAGATTCTAATAAATAAATCGATTTTCTAACTTTAATTAAATAATAAAAATTATTTTAGGATCTAGATTATGTGGCTTCAGAATAATAGATTTTTCTGATAGAGTAAATCTAGTTATATAACTTAGATCAATAAAATTTTACAAATAATAGCTTTTAGTAAAGGTTTTAATAAAATTAAATTATTAAATCTAGTTATCTAATTAGGTCAAGATAAAATTAAGCTTATTTTTATTTATAATAGATTATAATAAGATTTTTATTAAGATAAGATTATATTAACTAATCAGAAAATAGCAAATAAAATAATATAATTAATATATTAAATAATTATCTATAATAATTATATATAAAAAATAAAAGATATAAAAAAATATATAAGAAAAGAGATACTCCGGGATCATAATTGTTATATAAAGTAGTTACGTAGTGTTAAATAATCAGAATTTATATATAATTTAAGTGTCTTAGACAAAAAAAAGTAAAAAATCGATAAAAAATGAATAAACTTTTATTAAATTAAGTTGAATTGATTTGTATAAAAAAGCTAGGATTTTAAAATGATTTAATCTTTTATTTATAGATATTTCTAATGCATAAAATAATGAATGAATAGTAAAATTAATACATTCGGAATTTATAAATCTGCACTAAGCCTATTTTTAATATAAAATAGCTCTAAAACGCTTAAATATAACCAGTTAATTAAAATTATTAACAAGAAGACGTTTGAATAAGCTGCATATAATAAAATGTAAGATAGAACTATGGTTTTAAATAGCGCTAGACCTAATACAGCTATTTCGGACCGATCCAGAATAATCTTAAATAAATGACGTTAGTTTAAAATGTTCGGAAGCTCGCGGCAAGGTAATGGCTCGATATAGCGGCGGTTTCTCGATAACGCTATTGTCTAGACAGCGGCAGATTAAACCATTCGTGGCAGGCGGTAGTAGAAGGCAGTATACCAATCAACAATAAATAATAATAGAACTTATTAAAAAATAAAATCAAATATTAATATAAAGAACAGTTATATTTTAATTATAAAAAAACAGAATATATATCTTAATAATATAAAATCTTAAAAAAATAAAATAAAAAAAATAAATAAAAGAATTAAAAGAAACTTTAAGCTATAAAAAAGTATAATAAAGTAATTATTAATATTAAAAAATATATAACTCAAATAAGTTATTAATATTTATATTATAGATAGTCCAAATACTATATAACGAGAAAAAGATATTTAAAGAAAATAAATCTAATAAAAATAATTAATATATAAAATTAGTATATAATATCTATAAACTATTAAATAATATAAAAAACATTAGAGTTTTAAACTTATTATAATTATTTATAAAAAAAATAAAAAAGCTTTTTAATGTAATATATTATAATAATAATTGACTAGAAAAATAATTTTAAAATTTATAAACATTAAATAGCAACAATTATAATTATCTTATTAAATAAAAAATAGATAAATATCTTGAGTCTATTAATAATAAGCCAAATTTAATAAACTATAACTTAATTATAATATTAAAAAGTTCTAATTCTCTAAATAAAGAATATAAAACTTAGTAGATTAATCGTAATTCTAATATAAAAGAATATTACAAAATATTTAAAATATCTAATAAAATTCTTTATAAAATAGTATCTAATTAGAATAATACTAATAATATTAATACAGAAAATAATTAAGCAATTAAGAATATTTTTAATTATAATTAAATAAAAAATAAAAAAAATTTTTAATTTAGAAGATAATACTATAGTTAATATAA
>JAMAHN010000075.1:0-37258 GCA_023627535.1 Aspergillus sp. S1802E
CGAACTAGTACTAAATAGGAAAGCGGTCATTTCAGCGCGAAAAGGGGGTGTAAATACTTCTTCAACCCCACTGTAGTAGCGCGACGGATGACTAATCCCTTCTCTTTTGTTGTTTTCCTTTTCTTCCCTTCTGGCATTCTCTGGATCTGACCGATTCTGACAGATTTTAACCGGCAAATCCGGACTGGAGACGAGGTGGGTTGCTCCTGCCAACCAAAAGGATTCGTTAATCTATTTTCTCCAAGCTTCCCAGTCAGAAGTCAGACATGCCCGAGACCGAACTAATCACGGTGGAAGTCGGCCATCCAACGGACCCATCATGTCTCAGCCACAACTTGGTCGGCCTTATCGCGAGGACCACCACACAATCGTCGCCCAAAATCGGCGCAGCCACAACGAACACGCGACCGACCAGTTCGTGAGGAATACGACCGGTTGCCAGGCGGCGTTGTGATTGATCCAGGCCGGCGTAGGTGGCTCAGCAGGGCCTACAGCAGAGAATGATGGTGCGCCTGGCCTGAATGACGAACACGCAGCAGAACCTAAGTTCGAGACGGCGACGGCGACGTGGACCAGAGGCTCCAGAGCCCAGAACTCGGAAGAGGATACGGGGGTGGGTCACGCAATCCGAGGATGCCGTCACTGCTGATCTCGCCCTACGACCCGCCAACCTGGAGAGAAGAGCGAGCGAGGCTGCGAGAAAGCCAAACGCCTACACCGTACGGAGTAAAGGCCAAAGCCCAGAGAAAAGTCTCGGTGCCTCCGGTCAATGTCTCGCCGGTTATCCGTGCGAGGCTCATGCACCGCTCATCTTCGCCGACCGATTGGGAGTCCGCTCCACCCGAATCATGGAATCACAGAGACCGGCGAGCTATTTTTATGATGGATTCTGCCGCCCAGATCTATTCTCGGTGGTTCCCAGCCCGTATCAGGCACCCTGCTCGAGTTCGCCTGTCTCTCATGTCCGTTGGCCATGGCAGCCGTCATCCTGCCCGTTGGCGGGAGATAAGCGGATTAGTCGCGACTCATCCGGGTGGACCCTGAGTCAAGCGATGGATGGCAGGGTTTCTCCCGCTACTATCAATAGCCTGGCGAAAGCTGGAACTATCTTGCGGCGGACCCTGAACGGTCGGGCTCTAGTGGTGCTGGGGGAACGGGGTGGTTCCACTTTAAGTCCGGAGTATGCTGATTGCTCTCGGACTCACGTTTTTTCCTCGCTTTCTGAGAGCTCTGAGAGGGCAAGTGAAGGTGAGATTCGAAAAGCGCAAGTTGGATGCCGCCAGAGCCGGACACTTATAAAAGGTCCCACGATCCCTCGCCATTCGATCTGCCATCCAGTCTGATCGTTCTACACAAGTCCATCGTTACATTTCCCCGGTAATCCACCGTCTCTCGCTTTTTCTTCCCAACTGCAACGATTACCTTCTCAACCATGCACCACCTCTCCGTGACTTTGTTGGCATCCCTCGCCGGCTCTGCCTTGGCTCTCCCTGGCCGCCACAGTTCCGCTCCCATTCCCAGCGGAATCCCGAGCCCTTCTCTCTCCCACTCTACCTCTACCCTGGTTCCGACCCCGAGCCAGAACGGCACCGTGACCACCCACTTGCCTTCCACCACCGGAAACCCCCATGGCACGGGATCCACGGTCACCGAGACCGGCTCCGTGTCCACCATCACCTCCACCATCACCCGGACCAGCTTCGAGCCCTGCTCGACCGCCGTCAGCACCGGAGATGGCACCACCTTCTACAGCACCTGGCTCAGCACCTCGGTGTATGAGACCACCACCTGCTACACCACCACTTTCGACTCCACCCCTGTGACCACTATCACCCATCTCCCCGGTACGGCCGACACGACCGTCCCCACGGCGCTCCCCGGCGGCCACGGTGGCCACGGCGGATCGGGCGGATCTGACTGCCCGGCGCCCGTGACGGTGACGGTGACCGAGACGGTCAAGGAGGGCTCGGGATCTGTGCCCACGGTCCACCCGGGCAAGCCCTGCGCCCGCTGCGAGACCATCACCTACACCAACACCGAGGGACACACCAAGACCATTGTCATCCCCCCGGCGGGCGAGCCCACCTCGGAGCCCACCGGTGAAAAGCCCGGTCACTCCACCGCGACGGCGACGGCCACCCAGTCGGACTCGGAGTCCGCCATCACCACCACCGCTAAGCCCACCTTCACGCACACCGAGCCTGCTGGCAACGGCACCCATCCCATTCACACCAAGCCCGTCAGCAGCCCCGTGGGTAGCGGCAGTGCGCAGCCGTCGGCCACTCCCTCCATCCTCCGACGCGTTGCCTGGAAGCCCCTTTACTAGGCCGTGAACTGAGGCGACGGAAAGCCACTCTGGTGATACCAGGCATCGAGTGAGATACGCGCAAGGATATTTAATTGACTGAATGAGTTACGAGGTATTATAACTCCTAATTTCGACTTGGATTTGCTCTAGACAACGTAATAAGGATGCACGGATTGTTTGTTGGTCTGACTTTCGACTTGTTTGTGTTGCGCTCATGTATGTATTTTGCATTCCTTTAGTATATAACATGTAGAATCCTGCAATAAATACTATACTCTATTATGATATTTAGCTTTGGTGTATAGCAACGTCTTGGGGCCTGTCAGCGACTATACTGAAACGGGCCAGACACGGGCTGTTGTAGAGCAGTCTCGCCACCCATAGTGTGCGGATTGTCTGACGTATGTCCCATTTTTGGCATTAATGTGGTAGCTAACTGACCTGGGCGGCTGCCTCCTTATCTTGGACTATTTTTTCGTCATGAGAAGGCAGCTTCTTGAAGGGAATCAGCATCGCCAACACAACCGTCAGTGCTGCCCCAGCCATAGCGAAGGCAAAAACATCCTTGATCCCAACCATGTATGCTTGTCGAACCAAGGCTAGCTCTGAACCTCGAAAGGTATTCTGAAGCTCGGACACCCCCGTGTAGAGGATTTTCTGCGGATCAAGCTGAGGGGCGGTTATCGCAAGTTGTTTCAGCAGGTAGTTGTTGAATAGCGAATTACCCGCCGAAACAAAATAGGCACCGCTGATTGATTGACACACTGACGCAATGTGTTAGCAGGAGAAAATGGCCTTGTCCGAGGTTCTATGCTCACTGAAAGCTACGCCCATAGTAGCTGCTACATTTTCCGGCGTCGCGAACCCTTGCAGCGCCGTGACGGGGACTTGGTTCCCAAGACCAATTCCAAAGCCGAAAGGAATCTGGGCGCCGATATACCAAGTCTTGGGAGTGTCGACTTCAATGCAGAAGATCAGCGCGGCGCCCAGAATAGCGACCAGGCCACTGGCAAGCTGGAATGGCTGCAAGAGGCGCGTTTTTCCAACGAGAATACCGCTGAGCACCGCCCCAAAGGTATAGAAGGCCATGAACGGAAGACTATAAACACCGCTTTGAATGGCGGACATTCCGTGAATAGACTGGAAGTAGATGGGCAGATAGAAGAGGATCTGGAAATTAGCCAGGTTGGCGCTGATTCAGGAACCCAGGTTAGTCTTCTCGTACCAGTCATCAACATCCAGATGAACCGTGGAATTCAACTCACATCCACGCATACAACAGATTGGACCATGTGATCCTGGGCTTGAGCATTCTGAGGGGCATAATGGCATAGTCGCCCTGGTACCATTCGGTGACGAAAAAGGCAATGGTCAGAATGACCCAAACGATCAAGGTCGCGATGACCGAGCCGTCACTCCACGGTTTGCCCAGACCGCCCCATTCCATGGCTAGGAGGAAGCAGACGATCGAAGTGAGCAACAGCGTCCAGCCGGGGAGGTCCAGATGAAAAAGGATTTCCTTCCACGTGGCCGGGCTAGGCTTGATGTGCTTCGGCATTCGCAAGAAGAGGAACTGCAAAGCGATGGCCGGGCCACCCACTGGCAGGTTAATCCAGAAGCACCAGCGCCAGGTGATCTCCGTGGTAAAAACACCGCCCATGAGAGGCCCGATGGTGGTGGCAATCATAAAAACGCCCATCCATAACCCAATCAGCATGGGACGCGCCTTGGGCGCTGCCGTGAAGTTGATGATGAGGACAGAGCCTCCAAGGGTGCCGGCACACCCCCAGCCCTGAATAGCCCGGCCAACAATCAGGGCAATGCTGTTCGGCGCGGCTGCAGCTACGATGCTTCCAACTAGGTACAGAGCAAGAGCCGCCATGTAAGTGTACTGCGCTGAGAAGTATTTGTACATCTTACCCCACGGGGCGGAGGTAGTGCCGACGAGAAGGAAACATGCTCCGCTGTACCATCCGATATGGTCCAAGGCGTGGAAATCGCTGGTGATTTGAGGAATTGCCGTAGCGACAATACCCTATAGCAGGAAGCCAAAAATTAGTGCTGATCGAGGGTCTGATTGCGAATGAACTCACGAGATCCAACGCGGCGATCAGAGTGCTCAAGCTCAAAGTAAACATGATGATCACTAGACGGAATGGAGTCGCGTATTCCAGCTTCGGATCGCTATTGTCGCTGGGCTGAGAAGTGCCATCACTCCCACCCCGATTCTTCTCGAGAGGATCGCTTGATAAGAGTGAGGGTGCTCCATGGCTGGGGGTGCCCGTCGAACGGCTTTCTTCGGCCGTGCTCGATTGGGGGTAGGATGTGAGCGGCGGCATGTTGCCAATATGAATCGCCATGGATTGATATGCCTTCAATGGGCGACGAGTTTACCAAGGGGGTGCCAGCGCCAGGCACTATATAGGGCTGTCTCGACCGTCATGGCGGCGGATGAAGCTAGGGCAAGGGAATTCGGCTGACAAAGACGTGGTCTGTTCCGCCGGGCTTACGGTCGAACCGCCTTCCCCGCTCATCTCTTTATTTTCCTGACGAGAGAAGCTCTTTTTCCCCCTGGAATTGTCTTGCGAACCTTCAAATCGTTGTCTGTCTAGAACTCGAGTCCAACCATGAATGCCGTACCCCGCCGGAAGCCTGCCGATGACCCGGACGATGGCGCGAAACGCAGGAAAGTGCGCCGGGGAACTCGCAGCTGCTGGGAATGCAAGCGGCGGAAGATGAAGTGTGTCTTCGAGCGCCCCGACGATGCGATCTGCATTGGATGCCGTCGTCGGTGGTCGAAATGCGTCAGCCAGGAGTTCCCGGAGGAAGCGTCGACACCGTCCCTGGACAGCAATGACCGGCTGAGGGAGCGCCTTCGCCGCGTGGAGGCACGACTGGACCACGTTCTGACGCACAAAGGGGTTCCAGATGATGGCATCCCTACGATTGCGTCCCCCGAGTCCCAGCAGACCGTCCCGGTGCGCGACAACGCTCAAGGGACGTCATCCGCGGCCGCCCTCCGTCCCGAAAGGGGGCAATGTGATGATCTAGCGCGCACCCTCTGGGACTCCTTACCCTCTCAGGTTGACACTCGTCGGATAGCCAAGGCGAGCAGTCGCCACTCCGTGCCATTTCATGAAGTCCTGACTACGCCGTCCGCGATGATCGATCAGGATGGCTTCCGATCTCAACGCCGCCTGATGGAAATACCGGGGCCGGATGCTCATCCCGTCCTGCTCGCCCGCCATATGCTCTATCTCTCCAGCTTCCTGCAGCATCTTCACCCAGATCTTCATAAGGAGATCCGAGATCTTTCAGAGCCGCCTCATGTCATGAGGGAGCGTTTAGTGGAACTGGTTTCCAGTCTGGTCACGAGTAGGGACCGCTTCGTTGACTGCGTGGAATTTCTCGAGTGTGTAATGATCGAGAGCCAATATCAGGCAAATTGCGGCTTCCTGCGACGTAGTTGGATGGTCGCCCGAAGAGCCATGGTGATTGCGCAAGCGATGGGTTTGCACCGACCGGGAGGTTGCTTGCAGTACAAGACCCTTAGTCCTGACACCAAGGCGGACCCGCACTTCCTGTGGTTCCGTATCGTTTTCTATGATCGTCAAATGTGCCTGATTCTGGGCCTACCGCAGGGGACGCTCGACAGGAATATGGCAGACGAAGTCATTCTCGCCGACGAGTCCCCAGGAGGCCGCCTCGAGCGCCTCCACTGTGTGATTGCCTCCCGGATTCTGGAACGCAATGAGTCGAACGTTGGGTGTTGGGACTACGCGCTGACACAGGTGCTCGAGCAGGATCTGCGACGAGCCTCACGGAGTCTCCCTAGTCGATGGTGGCTGATGCCCAACCTTACGGGTGAAAGGAATGACCCCCAAGCATTGTTCTGGGAAATGCGCCGACTGTCGGAGCAAGTTTGTCACTACAACCTGCTTAATCTGCTTCATCTTCCCTATATGCTGTACCACTCAACTGAAGGTCGGCACGAGCACTCGAGCATCGTATGCGTGCATGCCTCGCGGGAGATCTTGTCTCGGTTCATTATGTTACGCCGCTGGAATCGCGTCGCGTTCAGCTGTCGGACGATCGATTTCACCGCTGTAATGGCCGCCATAACCCTGCTGCTGGCGCATCTTGCCAGTCATCGTTCCCCAGAGAACGAAAACTTTCTGACTGTCCAATACCCAGGCGACCGCGCCATGATCGAGCAGGCACAGGACAATATGGAGGACCTGGATCGGATAAACGGGGATCCTCTGAGCGCCAAAAGTGCGGCCCTACTTCGCCGCTTGCTGACCATCGAGGCACAAGCGGCCGAAGGAAACCCCTGGAGCGCCCACAGTGTCAGTGTCCAGGCACCTGATACAGATGTTGCGACGGGAGACGAGTCTGCTAGCGGTGATAGAAGTGTTCATATCCCGTACTTCGGCGTGATAAAAGCCGCCGGCGAAGCACAGCCATGCGAACAGGACATCTCAGCGCGACCTACGACCCTAGAAAATACTGGAGGCCAGCAGCCTGCGCACAGGAAAGGACCAGTGTTGAATGCAGGGGCGATGTCAGATTCGGTCGCTCCAGGTCTTCCAACGTCGTCGCTATGGCCGAGTAGCATCAGCGGCATAACTACCTTTGCGCCACTGCTTTCCGATGTGTTATTTGCTGATTCGCTGCAAACATACAATCCCGAGGTAATAGGTGGTTTTGAGGAAACCCCGGGGCAAGATGCAGACTTGACCTTTTTGAACAACTTCTTGACAGACGTTGGCACGACGGAAAGAATGACACCGCATCTCGTCGACAAGCATAGAACAGCATGGGATCCCGAATGACTGTTTGCTTGTTTCATCACCACAGCATAAGTGAGATCCAAAGCGTATAGCGCATTGTCACTTGTATGCTACTGGACCAGCTACGTCATGCACACCAACGGACAGATCTGTTTACTGCCGTGTCTGCAGAGGGAGATAGTTATTTCTAACGCGGCGAGCCTATTTATTACCCGAGAGGCTAGTGCGGAGGCGACGGAAGTGCACACAGATGGATGTATAAAAAAAAACACACTTGGATTCTCGTTCTGCCATTTGGTGAAATCAGAGCGCAGCAAGCCGACGGCTGTGGATGACACTGGCGGTCAGTTAACTACAAATGAATAAAAGCTATCCTCACTCATCGACATCGCGGGGCTCATGTTCCTTCCAGTACTGTTTGTACTCCTCCATCGTTTGACTGGGAACAATCTGGTAGCGGGTGAGGGGGGCCAGGGGGATTCCAAGCTGCTCCATCTTGTCCAGGCGATCACGCGTAATAGGGCGGCTCTTGTTGATGCTGTAGACGCTGATCCGATGCGCCGATTGAGTAACGTGCAGACCCCAGTTCCAGGCGGCGCGTACATCCAATGGCTGTGTGTTGATTGCGTTGTCCCAGCAACGGCAGACGATCTCGATCCAGCCCTCCACGTCGCAGGGCAGGTCTATCTCCCAGGTACGCCAGACCCAACGACCCTTCTTGGATAGCTTCTCCGGAGGCACTTGATACCAGGTGAACCCGCCATCCGCTGACAGCTCCACACGCTCAGGCCATCGGCCACCGCCGGAGTAGGCCCATCCTTTGCATCGAATTTTTCCGGTGTGAATAATAGCCTGCTTGGCCCAAGGGGACATGATGGCCGAGCTAACGGGCATCTCCTGGATCTGAATCCCATCGGTCGGTCGCAGGTTATATTTGCCCACCTGCTGGTTAAAGTAAAGGTACTCCTTGCTTTGGACCGGGGCAATCGAGGGACCTTCAATAGCCTTTATCCGATATAGCCATTTCACACTGCGGGCGCCAATATATCCCAGTACAACGACGCGAACAGGGTACCCATGAATTTTGGGCAACGGCTCGCCGTTCATCTCCCAGGCTAGAATAACCTCATTTGCCTTGACCTTGGACCACGGGACACTGACGACGTAGTTCATCACTTCCAAGTCCTTGACATATGTTTCCGCGCCATACAATTCGAGATGCTTGGCCGGGGCAAGAAGACCTCCACAATCTTTGATAACCTTCTTTAAACTAATCCCCCGGTATCGAGCTGTTCCAATGGCCCCCTCAGCCCACGGTGCCTGGGGTACCTCATCCCCTTGCCCACCGTAGCGGCTGATCTGTTCGATGCGGCGTGTTCCCGAGCATTGAATGGTCACGGTTTTCTCCAACTGCGGAAACTTTGTCCCATCCTGCAGGTCATCCAGGCTGTAAGACTTGGGATGATTGACCAAGCCATCTAACGAGAGACTCCACTTATCATGTTCAATTATTGGAATCCCACCATGGTTCCGCACAAAGTGAAGAGGATTCGGAGTCACAACCTTCGAGGTAACCAACCGTTTCGGAGGCTCACCATTGTAAGGAAATTGCAGCAGGTGAAGCATATCTGGATGTTTTTCACGCAGAACAGTCCGCCAGGAGTCCTCCGGTACGCTGGCGAGCTCGCCGCCAATTGCCCAATGCCATTCCTTGAAGTCGTCCCCAGGAAGTACTGGGTTGGTGCCGGGAATCGGTCCGAACATAAAGTCTGGGCATGGGTCAAACGTCTGCGAAGTCAGAATCTTACGCGCCTTGGCCTTCTTGTCCGGGAATCTCTCCCATTCAACGTATCTGTGGCGGTTCAAGATGTCAGACAATCAGGGCGACGACTATCAATTTTTGATCATTTACCCACCCTTTCCAGCCTTCCTTTTCTCTCTTGAAACTGTCATCGCGATTGCCAACTGCGGCGATGGCTTCTTCGTCCTTCATAGTATGCCCATCTTGAGGGGGATAAATATGAATCGTATCACTGCCACTTTGGTCAAGAATGGGCAATTTGTGGCCGGCGAGGCCTTGTTCTATCTTCCACTCATCGGGGCGGTTTGTGGTGTCCATCTGAGCGGGGAGGACTTCCATTTCGGGAAATGAACTCATACAACTGATGAAGGCTCCGTGAGAGTCTGCTAGGATAAGGCAGTAGAGCTAGCGGTAGGACAAGATTTGTCTCTTTGCTCTCAAAAGATCTCCCGGGGGCTTATAAGCACCATGCGACCTCCGGGACGGATTGGTTCCAACGACCTAGAACCTTTTGTCAATTGGCACGTATGGCCAAAATGTAGTGACGCGTTGATTTCGTAATAGCAGCATCTCCTCACTTCCGGCGTGCCACGGAGCTTGGGAGCACCAATGAGGATGTTTGCAATGCGCCAAATTTGAACACAGCAATGTCACTCGCCCCAATGAACCTGGTCATCACCGCCGACTTCCAGTGGATATCACTGGATCTGCCAAATGCCCAGACCCGAAGCCGTTGGTGTTTGATGCCTGAGGCAAATAGCCAAGCAATTCATTGTTTGCCTCAGGCACCCTTTAGATCGGCAACATCCTGGAAGACCTCGTTTCTTCCTTAATCAATCAATCAATTTGGTACTAATCGGATTAATCTTTTTATTGCCGATCTGACTACTGGGAACCTTGTGGCATCTCGATTGTCCCATTCTTGGGCACTGTTCTCTATGGTAAGATGTGCTGCTCTATATTGCAGCCTTACAGCATAAGCGTTATTCATGGCGAGTATGTGTTCGCGAAATGAAGATCGGTCCCATATACTTCGCACTTCATTGCATGCTGAAAAGACTAATCATTATTATGATGAAACCGCAAGATATACAAAACCATCCCACGCTGGATTGCGTCCATCACTGTGGCCACTATTTCTCAGATAACCAGGAGAGGGCCAGCCTGTGCTGGTCGAATGATCTTGATGGCCATCCCTGGCCTGATCACTCCGCCTTGTTTCACCGTGGCCATGACACCTGCGAGGTGCCTGGCAACCATGTGGCCTTCGTAGGGAACGGTAAAAAGATCTTTCAGGCCAGGTCGGCATTTGTCAATTCCCGGGCCCGGATTGCGCAGGCCTGTGAGCACAACGATCGCTCGATCACCGGACTCTTGATCGTCGACAAAGTGTAGTTCAGTTCCTTGAGGGAGAGATGGTAGGTCAATCCCCTCGGTCGTCACGTTCTCCCCAATCTCGCCCGCTAACAGAGGTTTCGCGCTGGTTAACTTGGCCGAAACCTGTCGGAGGCTCTCGGTCGAGACGAGATGGACCTGGCGTAGGTTGATCGCCCCAGGGTTGGCATGACGAAGCGACTGATGCTGTACGTTTCGCCCCGAATGACAGTCTCCCTGAACCCCGAGTCCGGTCACCAAAGTGATGGAAGGAGCCGGGGATTTTGATATGGTATGGGACGAGGACCTGCTGACTGACAGCACTCGAGCGTGGTCTTGTTGCGTGGAGGTGATTGTAGTGGTCGACATATTCTTCAAGTGTTTGACTGGAGAGGAATGATTATTTGGTATCAATGACTCGCTTGTAATTGCTGGTGCCAGACTGGAATGCTCTGAACAGCACTTGATCTGAAAGCTGAAAACCGACCAGATGAGCGAAAGCGGGGATTTGGCTTGACCCTGTACGATGAGGGGTTGCTTGGCTGCCAGCTCATGCATCACCCACCAGGGCTAGTCCAGACACTGTACGAGGATCCTACATGAGAATTACCGAGAATTGCATTTTGGGTGGGAGTCTCACGCTCTGTGCAACAGTTGACCGATATATCTGTCCCCGTGGACGTGGATGGCCTTCTGTCCTTTGGTCGGAAAAGTATGTATTTCTTACAGCGTTTCCAAAAGTCCCATAATTACAGATGCATTTCCAATTGCCAAGACTAGGTACCTAAACTGGCCTAATAAGAAGCCTCTGCATTTGCATCACAGCACGGAGAAAACCTCAAGGGATGGGAGAAAACTCGCACCAGGACATGATAAACGAATGGAGGTGGCTACTTGACCGAGAACTTGACTTTCTTGCCCTTGCGCAGTGTATGATTCGTAATGTTGCCCTTCTGAGAATACAACAACGCAAAGTTCGGGGGTGTCGAGTTCTCAAACTGGCTAATCCAGGCGGCATCAATGATAGTATTCTCGCCGATGTAAATGGCGAAGCCGACGAGCGGTCCAACGACCGGGATCAGGTCCGTGGCTACGGACAGAATCTGCACCATAAACAAGGCAATTCGTTTCTCCAGTGGTGTTGGTGCGTCAAGGTAGGTCATGGTCAGACCGAGCTGGCTCTGGATGATGCCCGGGAAGGTGATGGAGCTGGCAGTGACCTTGGTCGTGAGTGCGCTGGCATTGCTGCTATTTTGATATCCCGCGCTGAAAAGGCTAGGACGAGGTCCCTACTGTAGAAGTCGATGGGGAGGCTTACAGGCACGCTGTCGCCCCCTGAGACATTCTGGAGGCCTATTTCCTTGCCACCGGCTCTCCTCGTCAACTGCTGCGGAAGAGCGAGGCAACACATCAATTCTCGCACGTCGATTCGGATCGTCACCTCCGGCTGTTTCAAACCAAGGCCCAGCCCCGGCTCGGTGGTGAAGTCGAGGTGGCCCCAGATTTCGCAATCTGGCTGGCCTCCGGGCGACGAGAGCAACGTTAGTCCATCCTCGTGCGTCCATGGGGTAAACAAGGGCATCCCTAGGAGCTCGTCCCTTGTTTCCAGAGCCTTCTGCCTATCGGGGTAAAGCAACTGCCGGAGCTTCGCCATTTGCCCAGGAAGCCGATCCTCCTCACGTTTGAGGTCTCCGAGCTCACCTGAAGCGTAGACGAGCGAGTATTGCAACCTGTAGGCTTCTGCGAGCTCCTTCACCGGGGCAGTGATGAACTGCTCCCGCTCCGATGCTGACTGTTCAACCATCTTCTTGAGTGTCATCTCTCGAAATGCCGATTTCAAGAGTATCTTCGCCACCCATCCATCGACCACCAGATAATTCAGCTTTGCAGCATTGGCCTTCTTGAATTCCATCAGCCATCGCTTCAGCGCCTACGGAAAAGGCTGTGTAGCATCCCGAGCCATATCATCGCGGCCAATCTCAGCCCGGTAGTATTTCGGATTACGGTCGATCCCGTGCTTCTGGGCCAGAGCGTCCAGCTGACTTGCCCGTTCCAGCTCCTCCTTTGGGCCCTTCCCACTACAGCCCTGAAGCCACTTGCTAAGGGCTTGTTTAGCTTGTCGCAGGATTCGTGGCGGCATGCTCGAAAAGCCGCTCCTCAGACGTCTCCCCGTCCGTATTCCTCCCCTTCTCGCCGAGAGTTTTCTTCTTGAATCCCGTGATGTTCTGTAGCCCTGGATGTAGCACCTCGTCGACGATGCTGCGCTCGGGCATGATCTCCAACCCGGCCTTTTCCACTTGCACCGGAAGGAGGTCTCGCTCCGGTTGCGGAACCAGCGCGGCATCAAACGGCCGCGCGAAAGGCAGCCGGGCATAGCGATGCTTGAAGTCCAGCCGGAGGAGCTGCACGTACTGGTCGTACGGCCAGGGCATGTCGAAGCAGAAGGGGAAGTACACCCCGCGCACACCGTAGGTAAGGTCGACCCACACAAAGCGTTCCTCGGGCTCCGGTAGGGGCACATTTACCAAGTACGCCTCGGTAGACTGCTTGGCGAAGAGCTCGCCGTCCTGGTGAAGCACGTGGATCCTGGAGATTTCATGCGCGTTCTTCCCGTACATGACTGTGATTTTGTCGTAGCTTGCGGTGGCACCGCCGACGGCATACTCGGTACGAGGATGCTTCTTCGCCGGCGGGCTCGTACGCTTCCCGTTTGCGGCGAGGTCGAAGAAGAACTTTTGGTAGAAGGCCTGCTCCTGCTCTTTTTTCAGTTGCTGCCTATCAACCCCGGGGTTGATGATTTCGTCCTGATACCATGCGCCCACGGCGCCTTTGGTCATCCAGACAAGACCCTCGGGTGCGCCAAACACTTTTTTCGTTACTTGGATTTGCAATAAAACACTTGCTGAGTTGGTTGGCTAGGTTGCACAAGGTGCAGGAGCGCAGGTGAAATATATCTGCATGCCATAATCCAAGCTACCAGGTCCATCGATTGTTTGTCTACGGCGAAAAACGACCGCAGTTTGTATGTGTCCGGATGGGCCGGAGATCCCTTCATTGGCCAAAGCCCCAGCTGAATATGCATGTCAAACAATTCCGCAGAATATTTGGAATTCCATATGCCTGGGAGTCATCAAAGCCTACATACGGGGTGGTCTGTATACTTCTAGCTTTGTCGACGTGTTTGCTGCCCTGATCTGCGTAGGTCCTTATGCCCAAATCACGTTGTGGCTTCGGCCCCGACAAGCAATTGGTGGATCTTTGGCACAGCGCTCAGCAGTAATAATGAAGTTTAACCGAAATATTCGCTCATGAATGATGCTAACAGCCGTATATAGACGGCCATTGCGGCATGATCCTGGTCAACTCCTGGGTGAAGTTTGACTGCGCAATTAATTGGGGAATGAGGCATGTAAGGTGTGGGGGTCACGACGTAGAGAAGATACATAGCAAACAAACAAACAAACAAAAAGCAGCCAACAGTCCGCATGAACCAACCTATATGGTCTGTTTATTCCGAAATGAGAAGCCATCCTTCAAATGGCAAAGAATAGTCTCTCCTAACACCTGGAGGTGGTCCCCCTCATAGCCCACGGCTCAGTCCGGCGTCAATAACGAAAAGAAACCCCGCTCTGTGGAAGATACGACGAAGAACCAAGTCGCTGTCACCGCTCGGGTTCTTACTTGAATGGCATTTCTCTGGAACGACAACTTAGGGTTTGGCCTTCAAGGACATGAACGGGAAAAGGAAGCGAACTGGAAACAAGAGCAAAGACACGGGAACCTTTGGCTTTTGTAACACCCAAATGTTCAGTCTTACTTTGTGCTGTACTTCCTGCATCCCTAATGGCCATACGTGGTCTTTTTGAACAGGCTAGATGTCCCCACACAAGTTGTACGCGAAGGTTTAGATCGACCTGACTGTATGTAGTCGACCGCCTACCTAAGGCCCAAGGTAGAAATGTCAGAAAAAGCTCTCCTATCGGTCTCTGGTTGTCCTTCTCCCGCTCTGCACCCCGGAGTCCTGACTGGATTGAGATCGGTCACATTGCGGATCCGATCATGACACGTGAGTATTTATACCGATCTATCTCCTCAATTGCAGTCCGAGGAAATGGCTCTGAATAAAAGATCCCAGCTGTGTCTTTGTTTTAGAGGAGAAATCATGACATTGAATGCATTGGCCAGCAAATAGCTACAGCCACGATATCTGTGACGTAGGCTCCAAAATCATAACTCATATCATGTTGCCCAGGGCGTGTATAAATAACGCTTCCGTAGATACCAATGACATACAGTACAAACTTAACGCCATATTACGCGATAGATACAATGAGCTACTCGGTTCATTTTGTAAGGCAATGTAGCTGTGCTACCATCGTTCAATGATCACACAACTTACAAATATGTACCACCAGTGATCCTTGGCAGGATATTAAACACAGAGATCCAGGAAATTGGGTTATGGACCGTCAGTGTAGCACATAATATGCCAGTCCGACAATAAGCGATAAATACGAGGTAGGCCCCTGTCATAATGTCTCTACTGTCCAATTTCTTGATCGTCCCACTGAGGAAGTCTCCCTCGAAACTGTCCATCCAACCGGTTCATCGAGACATCTTCCAACCACAACTAGCATAGTATTAATCTGCACTATGAACCTCAGCCTTCGCAGCCGACTCTACAAGGAGTAGATTCAAGAGCTGATCGTACAGGAGCGCTATTATCGAGATACTGGCCAGTGGGAGAAACTACGCGCATGCTATCATCCAGAAGCATCCCAGACCCGGGTGGCTGTCACCTACTACGTATACAAGTTTCATAGGTTTCAATTACTCACAGATGATAGGATTGATGACAGTAATGATGACTTCATTGGTGCTGCCAAGCAGCTATCCGACTGCGGCGAAAACCCATTTCATGCCATAATGCCTGCGGTGATTCATATCCGTGGAGACAAGTCGGTGGTTGAGCCCAAATACATTATCCGGCTTAGACTACCAGAAGAGGAGGGCGAGTATGACTTTACTTCACAGGTTCGATTAGTCTCTAGGGTTGAGCGTCTCCTGGGTGGTGCATGGAAGTTGCTGTCAGTCGGGACAATATGGGAACAAGATTCTATAGGTCCTATAGGCCCAGTCACAGGGATGCTACCCTATTTCAAGAAGAAAAATCGCCGGAGTAGCTACAAACACCTTTGTTGGCTATCGGAAAGACGAGGGTTTGATTTTAGGAGTGACCTTCCGGGCACAGACATTCCAGAAACAGTTGAAAGGGGGATGAAGAGACATTCCACATGGTTGGAGGCATAGACCATTTGAGGTTCCCGAATCACAGGTTTCATGGGGAAAAGCGGGATTAACCTGATCCTTCCTTCTTCTATCTCCCTAACTCACACTTGTGTAAGGTCCATAAGGCCCAGGTCATAATTCTGTCATAATTACTGGTTGGGGATGAGCATTTCCACGATAGCCCTTGTTGTGAGGGCGGATAATATCGGCCCATTGAGGGGAAACAATTGACACTGGGTGCCCGATCGAACACACATGAGATGGTTGAGTGTCGTCGCAACTAGTTATGTCAGCCCTCTTCTCCACAACTATCGCAACATATCGAGATCTCTTTTTCCCCCGATGCATGGCGGATGAACCTTTGATATCTGTCTTCTGCAACGTCCACATGGGCGAGACACCCGGTGAGTAATGACGGGGAAAGTATTTGGGATAGGAAGCTGATCTATCTTCCGCATTCCTGCCAGAGCAAAGATGATGAGGGCGCTACATTTCCGTCGCGTTCCCTCGGAGGGCGGAATCGGGTAGAGAACACGGGGGGGGGACCACTTTCCTCCGCTCCGGCTTGTGGCAATGTATGATTGTAGGGCGTACCGGTTTTGGTGGCGCAACATTGTAATACTGAATGGGATCTAAGGAGGAACAAAAAAACGTCCATCATGAAGTCGTGGAACGATAGTATACTGGCCGTATATGTTCGGCGCCTTAGCAGACACCCTAGAACAGGGAGTCAGTCCGCAAATATATATCATCTGGCTCGATCAATTTTCGAATATCATGTACCATATGCACTCTAGCCAAGCGGCCATTTCTGAGTCCCTTATGGGCATTTACAGGGACGTTTTGTTACCAGACCTTGAATTTCCAATGCTCATTTTTTCGAACCGTACAAAGGCTATATGATAAGCTTAGAGATATTTGGAAGGAGTTTTTTCTCAAAAATCAAATTGCTGCGCGCTGGCTCCCTAGTTCTGCAAGCCCTATCAAAGCCGATGCTCGCCTTTGCTCATGTAGCTCTCGTACTCAAGATCTGGCTGTCCCTCCCAATATAGCGTTTCTGGTTCACTCGAGTTTTCAAATGTATACCTCGCGCTTTCGTCAGGAATAGTGATTTTTGGAGGACCATTCGCTGCCGCGGCCTCGGCTAATAGCTGGCACTGACAAGCACGCTCCATAAGGGTCATCAAGAAGGCTGCCTCTGACACTGTCGATCCCACAGTAAGAAGACCGTGATTTTGCAGTATCATACCTTTTCCGTTATGCCCTGTTCAATTAGGATATAAGCTGCAATTCCGGAAATGTCTATCATACCCAGGCAAGGGACAACGTACCTAGAGCCGCACCGATTCGATTGCCTTCCTCCTCGGTAAGAACGACGCCCCCGAAATCCTAGCATCACTCAGTATATCCGTTGTCGTGATTGGGGATTTGGTAATGTAGCGAATACCTTGTAAATTGCTTGCGCGTCACCATAGAGATAAGCAGCGTCTTGGGTCAACATCTCCAGAGGTCGACCGAATGCGCTCCATGCCATCCCGTAAGGGCTATGAGTATGACATGCCGCATTGACATCCGGTCGAGCCTTGTGTACCGCACTATGGATGAAGAAGCCTGCCGCGTTCGCCGGTCGGCTCATATTACCTAGGACTCAAAAGTTAGGGGCACAAACAGCCAGGCTGGAAAAGTGGAGCTCTCACCACCGACGGGCAGACCCTCATAGTTGACAAGAATCATGTCACTGGCCTTTAATACCGCAAAGTGCACTGCCAACGGATTCTGAGACATCAATTAGTCTGGTCCTCAGCTTGATAAGGAAGCATCGCGTACTGTCCAGAAAGTGTGAGGGTTCTCTGGATCCCGAACAGAAATATGGCCGGCCATTCCGTCGGTATAGCCTTTCCTTGCGAAGACACGAAAGGCAAGTGCCATTTGCTCCAGTATCCATTGCCTGTGCGCTGTAAATGTTGGGTGTCTAGGGATACCAGGAAGGCAAGCGCCTTGAGATATCAATTGTAGAGGTGTCTTGCCCGTTTCCTCCAAGGCACTGGGGGCTGTGGCCGCGGGTGTGTGCAACTTCTCTGGTTTCGTCGGAACCATTGCTCAGAAGTTTGCGACAATAATATGGGTAGTCTGGGAGAAGAATTCTCAAAATGAAAGTGGGATAAACAAGCCCTTCAGGTCCAAAGCTCCAAGACGGTGTATTAATCAATCCTGAAATATGCGGAAGTTCACCAGACAAACAAACCTGGATTCAGAGTCTCATGGATGGATGGAAATACAAGGGTGGGACCAGTGCTGAATGTGGGACTGGGCATTAACCATTATTGGTCTGGCCGTACTGTTTTGCCAGGTTGGGTTTAGCCTTGGGAGGATTGTATAAAATGTCCCCGCAACATTCCGACACCTCCTTTTGGAAAGTGTGTACGAGGACACCCAAGGAATGTGGAGAAAGGCTCCAACTCAACAAACAAGTGGTCTCTCATGTCGCAGCCAAGATGTTCGACCACTCCGACACGTGCATCGCTCGCCACAATAACCAAAACGGAGATGAGCCTAGTTCGTACAAGCTCTCCTAATTAGGTTAGAACCTTGTGTGTTGTAGGTATCCATGACTTCAAAATGGAATGATTGCAACACCCCGTTGTCAACATAAAACGGGTTGCCTCTCGCATCGTTCCTGCCCTGAAATACCCGGATACCGCCGTCCTCACCGTCATGACCTTAGGCTGCCTCACAGAAATGCAAGCCGTTTGGAAGCTTCGAACCCGGATAATACCTCGATATGGGCGGAATCAATTCTCAAACTACGGAATGCTCTCGACCTCCCGTCGATTGTCACCGCTCTTGGATGTGAGTGGGCCATTGCATCTGGCACTTGGGATGTAAAGAAAGGACTGACAGGATATGCCGAAGCTACTATCAAGACCTAGAGGCCTGGTCGTTGACAGCTACTTCCAGCGACCCTATTCTTCTAAACGAAAACCAGAGGCATGGTACGGAATTGGCACCGAGAACTCGATTAATAGGAGGGCTTCAAGGGTCTCAATCCCGATAGACGGCAAGACTGCCGAATTTTCGGCGTTACTACTGCGGGACTCGTGCGCATGCCCTTTATGCGTGCATGAGTCCACCAAGCAAAGGTTATTTTCCACTGCCGAAATACCTGCTGATGTTGATGCCAGAACGGTTGAGGTCGATCCCTCATCGGACTCGGTCAAGATCACGTGGGATAGAGATGTGCCTGGACACGGTCAAGAACACATGACAGAGCTGAGCATGGAGGCCCTGCGCAGTATGATGCACTCAGGCCAGGCTCCAGGGTCTTTGTCGGATTCTTTCCTGCCTCCGGTCCTGTGGAGCAAGGAGCCTCTGAATCCCCCGGACTACGACTATGACGCCTACATGAAAGACGACAAAACGCTTTATCAACTCATTCTGCAGCTGCGCACTAAAGGATTAGCCTTTGTTACGAATGTCCCTGGCCTTGAAGAGTCTCTTGCTACTATAGCAACTCGGATTGGACCTGTGAAGGATACATTTTATGGTCACACTTGGGACGGCAAGTCTCCTATACTCTTCTCTGTATGCTCAGCTGACCTGTCGCATATAGTACGAACAGTGCCCGCGGCGATTAACGCCGCTTACACTTCACACGATTTGGGCTTTCACACCGACTTGCTCTATTTTCAGCACCCACCGCATGTCCAACTTCTCCACTGTATCCAGTCGGCATCCTCCGGAGGAGCAAGCGTATTCGCCGATGCGTTCCGAGCGGCGGTTGACTTGTTTCACACGGACATGGACGCATTCAATACTCTTGCCACAGTCCCTGTGAACTACCACTACAACCACCCCAACGCAAATGTTTACCACACGACCAAACCTGTGATTGATCTCTGTTCTCTTCGTCTGAACGATGTAGTGTATACCCACTTCAACGATTATCTCAACGCGATGAAAAGTCACCGTACAGAAAGTTGGGACTCCAATTGGAAGACTAGCATCCTGGTCCAGTGTTTGCAGAAGATCAACTGGGGCCCTCCATTTCTCGCCCCCTTTTCCAACCACAACGTCCCGGTGAATCGGGGTACGTCCACTCTACCTGCTCTCTCTGAGTTGAACAACAAGATCGATGAATGGCACTGGGCGGCCTCTAAATTCAATGCTCTTTTACAACGCCCCGAGTATTTATTTGAGCGGAAGATGAAACCGGGAGAATGCGTATTATTCGACAACACGAGAACACTGCATTCCCGAAGATCGTTCGATATGGCTGACGTTGGAAAGCCAAGGTGGCTGCGAGGAACGTATGTGGACAAGGATCCCTGCCTCAGCAAACTACGTGTGTTACAGAACAGGTTTAGCAAGCGGGAATGGTGACCAAGTCATTGGCAACAAATGAGAGTAACCAATCTGCACAGCCTGGAGCAAATGCTCTAAACAGAATGGTATGAATCGTCAGAATGTTTCAACGTTTTATGGTAGTAGAGCGCGCAATAGACGATGGCCACGATGTTGATCCCATTGTACCACCCACCCGTAGAACGAACCCCTTTCTTGCTCCAAAAGCTCTTCCATTAGCTATATAAAACAGAATCAAAGCTTTAACGCCCCTTATACCCCTGGCGCCTTTTGGCAGGCGTTTGGGTAATCCTGATTGATGCCCAGCCCAGGGCAGTCACGTGGTGGGTCGTAGGAGACGCTGATATAATCAATGCGGGGTTTAACTATCTCCAACGCTAGGTATCTTTTGTATCAGGAGTCTCGGATCATCTCTGCGCAAGCCCATGAATATAAATGAACAGCCCCAATGAGCGGCATAAAAAAGCGAACCCGTAACAAGGCACCGAAATCACGTCTGGGCTGTTCACGATGCAAGGACAGACGGGTGAGTCAAGACAACAACAGCCTGTGGGATGCGCTGTTCGGATTGTTGACTCCAACAGGTTAAGTGCGATGAGACCCATCCCGAATGCGAAAATTGTATAAAGCTTGGGTACCAGTGCCCTGGCTTTCAGCAAGTATTCCGCTGGTCAACGAAGTATGAGCGGGCCCAAAAGACATCTCCGGTAGAAACACCTGGAGATCAGGCCACGGGAGTTGGCAGCGTGCCGCCCACAGAGCAAGAAGGCGAGGGCGCGCAATGCAGCAGCGTAAATAACGAGACTTATGTTGCAAACTCTCCAAGCGCCTTATACAATCAGCTGGATGATTTGGCTCTTGACCTCGATTTTGCCTGGCTGCCTCGGATTTCGACGCCTATGCAAACTACAATCCTCGATTCAGACGTCTTTCCGGGTGCTACAGATACCTGGAACACGGACAGTGCCAACAGAAGGTCCGATTTCCTAGACGCACAGTGTATTGCAAATTTCACGGAGGTTTTGCCAGCCCCTACCCATCTACCAACTGCGCTAGTTGAACACTGGTTTTGTCACGTTTGCCCGATGTGGTCCGCCTTCGACTCAAAAACAAGCTACAGTCGCCAATTGGCTTGGGAATCATGGGGAACATCAGAAGCGGTCTTTTATACGATACAAGCAATGTCCGCCGCCTGCCTGTCGGTCAGCACGCCACAGCTTCACCGCACCGAGTCATCCCTGAGAACCCATGCTGTTGCGGCCATTGACAAGGCTCTTCGTCTAGTGCGTGGTTCACGCTCACCAACCGTGACATCTGATGTGGTATACGCGATCTTTACATTAGGCAACTCCTGGAATCGCAGCACGACCACTATCCCACAATATTCATGGTTGGAATCCGCCCGCGAATTACTTTCTATCTGGGAAACACACCTAACCCCCTCCGACGCCATGCTGCACGCCTATTTTCTACAAGCATTGAATTACTGGGAAATGCTTCTCGCCACCGTAGGGCGTGGTTCCGTTCCTTTAAGACTGCAGAGCAGGCGACGACAATACCACGTCAGACTCTGCCAGGGACTGCAGCTTTCAGATTTCAACGCGAACTTTATTCCCTCCGCGGCATTCCCAGATAGATCGACTAGCATCATCCCAGGAACCAGACCCAACTCATGGTCGGGCATTTCCAACGAAGTCATAGACATTTTCGGTCAGGTTTTGGCTCTGTGCTTTAATGCAAGTCGCTACAGAAAGAACGCAGGAAATTCTGCAGCATCCATGGCAAGCGAAGTTCTCTGTGACTTAGCCATAGCGCACGACTTAAAAAGACAGCTATTGGCTATGAACTTCGAAACTCTCGTCCACATGGAGGAAGCCCAAGGGTTCCGCGTCCAGACAGGGGACGAAAACACACCTGTCGGCCATCTGCTGCAAACTGCCGAAGCATACCGACAAGCCGCCTTGTTGCAGTTACATCTTGCGTTCAGTGATCTGAAGATGGAGCCAAGAGAATCGTGTCGGAGCTTTGTAAGGCCTGCCGAGGGAACGGAAGATACTACCGAGAGTTCGCAACCTCGGAAAGAGTCTCTCCTTGCATTGACCCTCGACCTTGTTACTATACTCGGCCAAATCCCTTCACAATCTGGCTCGAGGTCCATCCATCTAATGCTGTATCTTTGTGCGGCCACCGGTCTCAGATTCGACCCTCTCTTTCAGAACGGGGGTATCCCCGGCCCGAACGAAGGGGCTCACAGCTTGAGTGCATCCTCCTCTGACCTGGTGTGGAATCTTTCCACCTCGGAAACAAACCTGCTTCTGCATGGATTACCGAACGTTGCATCCCCTTCAGCTATTGATGATCATACACTCGTTAGGGACGATACCGCAGATACACCTATTTTACGATCAACGCTGGAGGTATTTAAGTCAAGAGACCTGATCTTAACGCGACTAAGCAGTTTCCAACAAACACTACCACACAGACGAATGGAAGAGACGATACAATTCGTGAGAAACATATGGATACAGTACGACAACCAGGGCTGGGGTAGTTGCAGTCTTGCTCAATGGTTGAATATTCTTGCACAAAGTGGTGTGGTGGTGTCATTATGGTGATTTCCTACGAATCATAGGTGTAATTGCACCGATACAGATCAGCTCTCGTATTTTCCAAGAGCACGAATTCGTGTTGATTCCACGCGTAGTAGCAAAATATTATTTGGCAGTCTGGTACTTCCCTCAGCATATTTTATCTTTTTACTGTAACCTTGATTTACTGTAACCTTGAGCATAGGTTTAACTACTTCGGCGCTAACCATAGACTTGCAGGTGTAGAATGTTTAGATTATATAAAGCATCTCTCTATGTTTTGTCCGGCTTTTTTTACCGCCATTTCAGCTTCCATTTAACCAGATGCCAGCTTGCCCAAGCCCCACGGTCGGAAATCGAATTGAGTGACCGAGCCCTCGGATGATAGATTGAATATACGACATCTCGACCGCTTTAGGAATTCAAATCATTCTGCCTGGAGAGGTCTAAGGGCCTAGATAGGCCGCAAACGCCAAAATTGGGTTCTAATTAGTAGTCCTAAGGACACTGGAATACTATAAAGTACACTACTCTATCAAGCCAACTAAGGAACCCGCGATCTTTTCATTTACTTATAGTGGATTATGAAAAGAAAAGCTCGTTTGTAGGATTCTCAACAACAAGGCTGCGAGTGTCGAAAGACTAAAAGAAAAACTATAATACTATCGGCCAAAGAGATTGCAAATATTGGCTGCAAGTACTTCTCCTAAGCAACAATGGCTCTGCCAAGGCTCCATCTTAGAGTTCCACAACCAGCTTTGACGCGCTAACTCCAGCCTTGGACTGATGCAGTCCCTCTTGAACAGATTCCAGCCCTTTGCCGACGACCTTTGGTCGCGGAAGACATTGAAGCTTCCCCGACTGCAGCGCCGGGGTCACAAAGTCTCTCCACACCGGAGCAGCGACATCGTTGACGGCAAAAATCATGCCGGCTTTCACGTTTACCGGGAGATCTGCGGGAGGAGGATGTACGCTGGCCAAGTGCCCCCCGCCAAGACGCTCCAGGATGGTTCGATCATGGGCGTACGTCTCGTCGGTAGCGATGGCATCGAAGATACCAACGAATTCGGTCTCACCCAGACGATGGATTGCTTCCAGGACCTTTTCGGCAACCTCCGGATCCTTGCGATCCAGCACCTGGACCGCGCCGCAGCGTCTGCTGAACTCGAAGTTGTGTGCACCACTGACAGCGACGACGTAGATTCCGGCGGCCGTCGCCAGCTGCGTGGTCATGGAGCCGACGGAGGACGAACCGCCATAAACGACGAGCGTCTTGCCAACGTGCGGTACTGGGTCCGCTAAGGACGGATACGGGAGACGAAGAGCAGGTGTCGAAACGCCGGGCATGGCGACACCTGGCTCTTGCAAGGACAGGGCGCACACGGCAGCCTCGAGGGCAAACGGGACGACGACGCCGTCGGTGAAAGAGATGGCATCGGGTAGGATGGCGGCCTTGTCGGTGGGCACGACTGAATAGTGCGCAAAGGCGCCATCCCGAGGACAGCCGCTCACCAGGTTGATGGTATGTCTAGTGGCCAGGGGTAGAGTTAGTCCTGAAAACTGCAGACGAGAGATGGAATATGGAAGGTCGCATTTCTTTTACCCAATGACGCGGTCTCCTTTCTTGAAGCGTTTCACCTTCGGACCAACTTCATGCACTTCGCCAGCAACGTCGCAGCCAAAGATGGCGGGCCACTGCTGGACAAATACACCGGCGTCCTGCATATGACAGTCGAGCGGATTGATAGCGGCAGCAGCGTTCTTGACGACGATCTCGCCAGGGCCAGCTGTGGGTAACGGAGCGTCTCCTACCTCCAAAGGGGCTCCGGCCTTGACGAGCCACGCCGCTTGGTTTGTCGATGCTGTCATTTTGGAGGAAGTTCAGTGGGGGAATCAGAGTTTTCGAAAGAAGAAGTGTGCTGAGTGGGAGTGGTGAATCTGAGGAGAGTATCCATCTTGCTCAATTGCCGGTCGGTCTCCCTTAAATATGCCCAGCTGTCCAGTTTTGTCTCATGAGGGGATGATCCAGCCAGGAAAAGAATTTTTCTGACCGACAATCTGTTCACAGATAGGATTTCAAAGCGTAGGGAAGCCTCGATGTAGGATTCTCACCGTGAGGGAAGAGCGCGACATGGAACATCACCAGCGAATCCAACATTAGTCATAGCCAAGAATGCATAAGCAGAACCTGATATAGGGTTCCGCGGCGGGAACAGCATATGCGGTTCTAGGGAATTTCTCAGCGACGGGGATAGACCGAGTGAGACCGGGGAGAGCCGATGATGACCCGCAGCTGCAGGGGCGAACCTCGATCCTTTGCCTCCAGTGCTCCACGTCGGCAGCTTGGCGCGGTACCGAGCCATCTTGTCATCTCATCCTGCCAGTTCCCCCATCAGTTGTCAACCCAAACCCCCCCCCATCCGCGTCCCGTCAGGATGTCCACCGTCAGATTCGGTCCTCGCGAACTACTCGAGTACAACGCGCACTACGGGGTGTTGATCTGTCGAGAATGCCGTTATGCCATCCAAAAAGCTGCCCTGCAAAGCCACCTGCTGCGACACAAGATTTATCGCTCAGAACGACAGGACTTGTTGTGCCAGATTGCGCCTCTACAACTGTTGGAGCCCCATGAAGTCCCCCTTCCTGGTGCAGCCGCCTCGCCCATTGAGGCTCTCCCTGTAATCCCGGGGTATCGCTGTACATCGGTTGGATGTGGATGCCTGTATGCCAGCTCCAAGCGGATGAAACGCCATCAGACCGAGACCCACGGACGTGGGGATACGTCCGATATTCTCTCTCATGCTCGTCCAGCCACCCTTCAGACATTCTTTCGGGGGACGAAACTCCGGTACTTTGAGGTGACTCGTCAGATTCCTCACGATCCTGATTCCAGCGTTGATGTTAGTTACACGAATGAGTCTGGTCCATGCATCGCCACGCCACCGTGCGGATTACCGCGTCCTAACACCCCCACTCCCCACTCGTCTGCACTCGACGTTGATTTAGACACGTTGGCGTGTTTTCACCATTTTATTACTACGGCTAGCCCTACGCTTCCATGTCCACAACGTCTGGGCCACGTCAACGAATACTGGCAAACCAAGGTAGTCCCATATGCCCTCCGAAACCGGTGGCTGATGTGCGGCCTACTGGCCATTTCTGCCAGCCATTTGGCCACTGAAGAAGGAGGCTCAGTTAGTCCTGAGACCCATCGCAAGCGCTCTCGCCAGTTCTTCGTGGAGTTCTCTGCGGGGTGGGATGCGACAAATGAGCCCACCGACTCGGTCGATGAAATCAGAGAGGCGGCCTCTCAGGTCAGAGGACTATTGCGCTCCATATACTTGGGGTGGGTAGAGCTTACACGGGACGCCCTAAAATCTTTGGAGCTGACGAGCCCTTCGGCACTGCAGGTCATCTTGACCACCGTTTGGGGCTTCGCGGGTACGGACCTTCCGCTGCGGCTCGACAGTAGTCCTGATATAAATTTTAATTGCCTGCAAGCGCTTCCCTCTCGGATGGCAGACATGTTTGGGAAGCCAGACGACGTCCGAGACGTGCTGGCTACATTGTCAGCCATTGCCGCGCTCGTCCAATGTTGCGATATTGTCTTGTCCTCTGGCGAAGCAGCCGTCCTCTGGAGAGCGACGACCGACTGGTTGAGCAAGGTGCCGGATCGCTTCAATGATCTGATTTTGCGGAATGACCCCGCCGCTCTCGTAGTGGTCGCCCACTGGGCGGCATTGTTGATCGGTTACGTCGAACGCTCTTGTTGCTGGTTCTTCCGTGGCTTGTCAACAACCATAGTACGAGAAATTGTGGAACTAATTCCCAGTAACGACGCTGAAGTGCGACATTTTGTTGAGAAATTGATAGCTTGACTACAACATCATAAAGTTCTATGTCTACAGCATCAGGGACCATTCGCTCGGAATCCCAAGGGCTTGCTTCCCTCCTCCTCTAGCCTTTGTATGATAACCATCGTATGCTGCATGATCAGCGCGCTCACCCGACCTCGAATGGCAAGGTTCAAAGCAAGCAATAAAGCGGCTCTTAGTGGCCAAAAGATGCTCGTGGAGATTGGAGTCATCGGGGGTCCACTCGAGACACGCCGAGCCCATGAATCTCTCTCACCCGTTCAATTAATTTTTCGCCTTCCCTACAGAGATATGTCTTTTGATTGCGAATATTCGCCAGCGCCTTTCCCTCCATAACTTGCTCGTTCTTCTATCCATCGCATGTTAGCGTATCTCCGCACCGACTGAAGATAATTTGCCGCGACCTACAACTAGGA
This sequence comes from Aspergillus sp. S1802E, assembly GCA_023627535.1. NCBI lineage: Eukaryota > Fungi > Ascomycota > Eurotiomycetes > Eurotiales > Aspergillaceae > Aspergillus > Aspergillus sp. S1802E. The sequence goes on from JAMAHN010000075.1 coordinate 26,807, forward strand.
TCAGTTGTCCCATGATTCATTCCTAGCAGTGACAAGTCCCTTAAATCTTGACCAGCAGATGTGTGTTTATTAGGCTAATTATGCCGGGAAAGTTCGGTAACATTGACGAACATTTTGGGCCAACACAAAGAGGGCAGTAGTTGTGCTTCGCCTGACGGGGGATGTGATGTATTTGCATCACTTTCAAAGCTTTGCAGATAGGCTGGTGAAGATGTTGCACTCCTCCATTGGTGAAAAGCTGGGATTGAAAGGTCTCGGGATGCACTTCATGCGGTAGGATGCTTTGTTCCCAGCTTTCCAGGGGACTAGTCTTAACGGTGCTTGAGGACGTAGCGTTAGAACCGTGAGATGACGAGGTCAGTGATACTTCAGTTCTCTCTGCATCTGCTGTGGCAGACTCTCTAGGTTAAAGCGACATGCATTCTATTCGTAATCGTGCTTTCTTCCCTTCGAGGAAATCAGTAATTGCGGCATCACGAGCCATTGTTCACGGTAGCTAATGAATATGCGCTGCGCGATACGTCTACGCGGTGTCCAGCCGGTGGCTGCCCCTCCAGGGGTCCCAGCCTCTTCGCGAAGCAGGTTCATGTCAATCAGTGCCAATCTCGGGATGCCATTGCGTGACGTGGTTCACTGTATGGGGCAAAACTGACAGGCGTTCACCAGCTTGCTTTATATAATTGTGATCCCGTCAGACTTTAGTTTTAGAAACTCGTGGCTCTTACGAGCAAGCAAGCTGTGGGTATAGATCAATTTGTTCCGGAGGTATTGGCCACTTGGCAGTTTATCGTCGCCTTCACGAAGCACTAGTGGGATGTGCATACTGAGGTTGGCAGGCTTCTTCGTGGCCAGCGAGATGTCAGATGTTGCCGGACAGGTAGCTACATTATGACCGATATGGCCCCCGATCGCCCTTGTAGGAATCTTTTGTGACAAGTTAACAGGGAATTTGGGGTGACAATATGTCCCTTCCTTGTGTAACTGGGAAGCCGACTGCAGGGGAGTCGACATAAACGTGATTTTCCTAGACTTAGCATGAAAACTCTCATTTTGCTTGGGGCCATAGTCTTGTACGAGAGCCAAAAGCCTTTGGTATCAAAGGCGTAGGTTGGCATATCATTCATGAACCGAAAACCATGCAGATAATCACTATGAAATTCTAGCCACGCGACCGGAACCTGTGCATGGTAGGCCGCAGTAAGACACTTTGAGATAGATTGCTAGTCGTTAGGACCGCAACATACGCTGGGAACGTTCAACTTTTCGTTTGTCAGACGCAAGCCAGTATGAGGTTGATACACGTGGGATGAGGCCCGACCTCGACGTAGGTGGTTTGGTCTAGAATAAAACCTTCTGCCTCGCACGTTCGAACGGCGTATAGAAATACAACTGGGTCACGGGTGAGCCGACGTAGATATTGTTTGCCAATGATCCCGTTCTCGCCCACCTGCCCAGTCCTGTCTAGGACGGTCAATGCCACTGGAATAAGAGGATGGCGGAAGTTCATTGAAGACGCATTCGACTCTAGGTTATCCATCTAGATATCCGTCTGCCGAGTATGGAAGGCGTGTTGTACGCGTAGGCGCGTCGCTTTTATGTTCTCTGATCCTAGATATCATTTGAACACTTCAATGGCTGCCATGGGGCCGCTAACGACTGTGCTAGACGGGCTATCTACACAGTGTTTCTCGCAACTGGCTGTAGCGGCCGAGTCTCGAAGAGCGCCACGTACTTATCTAGGCTGTGTTCAATTACCCGCGTGGGGCGGATCCCGAGCCTCTGTTAGTATCGCTCCAGGACAACTTCTAGTGCCATGGTAGCAACTTGAAGATTACGCTCGGTGCTATTGAATATAGTGTTTGTTGTATCCTCAGGCCTGCCAATGGCGTCGATGAACGCGTAGTTGAGTCTCTGGACGTTGCAAAGACCCTGGTATGAGTTTAGTAGATGACGAAAAGTAGCGGAAGACCGATAAACAGTTCTTTCTATGCTAGGATATTTGGTACCCTAGCTGGTGAAGGCAAACACCACGGGAGAAACCGGTCTAGAGAGGGTAACGTCTTCTGTTGGTGTCTGCTCTAGTTGCTGTAGGAGTTCCCCGTTACATATTGCTACGAACGCGTCCTGATGAACGCGGTGTACCCGTCGTCCTGTGAAGGTGTAGATAAGGGTGTGTTAAACCCTAATGTCAGATACTGGTGTAAGTAATGCCTGTTTGCCTCGTGCGCTGGGGCCGTTCGCTCTGATGTTGCTACAATGTGCTAGGCTGTCTCGTCTGGGTGTACTGGTGTCGCGAGAATAGCGAACGATGGCGTATTATGTATTAATAAGCTTACGCTGTCCAGTGCAGCATTCAAGTTATTGATGAAGACGTAGCGAGGATTCATGACGCTACGGGGCTAGGTCTGACCGTTTGCTAGGCGGATATCACCGCCTAGGAGAGGGCTTAGAGGCTGATCCGGCTGGGGCGGAATGCTGCTATATTACAGAATAAGGATCGCCTTGATCAACGACATCATCCTCGCCGCCGCTCCGCGAGGCCTGGTATTAGACTTGATAGTATTAATTACGAGGGGCTTATCGCGTCGGGGTCGGTTCGGAGAGGCAAAAACGCGCTGTACGGCCTTCATTTCTACGCGATCGCCTGCTTGAGTTTTAGTGCCGTGCATTTCGACGACGCCGACCTCGTGCGGATGTATAGCGGCCTGTTGCAGCACGCGCCAATACAGAGTTGGCTGCGCATCCTTATCTGGGTGCGTAATTGAGCCGGCCCCGGCGTTGTAGTTGCGAGCTGCGCCAGTAACAACAGCCATCATATTATCTCGAGCACGGACGGCATCGCTAAGACGTTTGAGCACCATGATACCAGCCCCCTCACCTCGACAATACCCGTCGGCACCGTTGCAGAAAGTCTGAGAAGCGTGTGCTTGATGTCCACAATTCGACAGACCAACCAGTAGGTTCCATTGCAAGCAATCGATCGCGTGAGGAGAACCTCGATCTGGACGAGGCCTGCTGGCGGCCCGGCCGGGTCGCTGGGACGTGACGTCAAATCCTCACCCTGATGTAACATTCCTTCCTTCAAGCACATATTGCAGTTTGCCTCCTTGGATGAGTTAAAGTTTTGACACAAGGTATGGTGACATCACTAACATAACTAACCGCATGTGGTTCTATATCTAGCATGTCGCCCCGGAAGTGAGGATAGAATCCCGCTGTACAGGGGGTTCGCTAGAGGATAAGAAGTTCTAAATCGTTCCCATCAGCGAAGTAACGATATCCTAGGGCATGCGGCTCGGCAGCCCGCTTGGCTGGCAATGCAATGCGATTACAATACGACCCAATTCTTCCATTGCACGCGCGGTTGCGGAAAGAGCGGGCGCGTGTCCCCACGCCAGTGCAGCTAGATGGCAACCTCTACAATGTGATGGGCGTGAGCCCCGAAAATGAACTGTTGCTGCGTGATCAGCGCGCCGTCCACCAGGATATGCGCATTGAGGAGTTTGCCGGTCGCCCGGCGATTCTCGATGGTGTGCGCTGGCGTGTAGTATCGCTAGAGGTTGCACCGAACATGCTCGACACGACCCTGCAGTTGGTTAACCCGCGGGATCCACCATCCATGGTCACGGTGGCCGGTGCCGATCTGACACGCGTGCAGTTTCCTAGCGAGAATGGCTTGCACATGCTGGGCCCGTTGAAGCATGGAATCATACGTATGACCTCCATGGTACCCCGGACTGAGGTGCGACGACCTCTTCGGGGGGGCGATCAGTTCGAGGCACGTCTTCGTGGCCGTGAGCTTGATGGACCGTACATGATTAGAGTGGGAGATGACGGCCAGCTGGTGGCAACCGGCATATCCTACAACGGTTCTGAGCAGAGGATTGTAATCGAACCAGCGCAAGTCGCACCCCGTTATCAGACTATCATGTCCCTGGATTTTCGTGCCAGCTTTGATGTCGACGCTTTCTTGTTCCGAGAAGACGAGCTCCGCGGCCAGGCAACCATTGGTGAGACACGAAGGAAGAGTGGATGTTCGCTGGATCCGCTACTGGGCAGCCTGCCCTCTGGCACAGTTCCACTACTGACCAATGGTGCCGAGCATCTTGCTGTGTTTGAGCAGTTCATTCGAGACCATGCGCAGCCTGAGGGGGGCGTGCATTCCAGGAATGGCATCGACGGCATACCGCGCAGGCTGACTGTATTCAACCTCTCGGTGAGCAGCCAAGGCGATGCTCGCGGTGTTCTCCATGCGCTGGTTGACTTTCGAACTCAGAATCCAGACGCTAAGATGACAATTGTTGCATCTAAGCTCGGACCGACTCAGTTCCAGGAATCGCCAGAGTACCACAAGTATCTTAAGGTACTCACGGACAACGATATCCATGTTAATATGTTTACCACCCCTGGCAGTGGAACACGCCAGGTAATGCATGCTAAAGGTATCATCATCGACACCCATGTGATCTTTAGTACAGGTGCTGTCATGGACACACGGCCCATCGACAAAGCAGATTTCTCAATCAAACTACCCCCGGCGGCGGCCGAGGCATTCCAGCGTTACGCAGACGAGGCCATCCATGATGATGCGACTGAAGAGCGCCGCGCTGAGCTCGCCTCCGAGCTGGCGAGTCTCGGAGTAGTTATCAACGACCCAGTCGCAGGTCTCACGTATATCAGCCGCGCCCAGGACGCATTGATCCGTGGCGCTTCGTGTCAGCTGATAGTCAGCATTTCCGAGCTTGTAGATCCCAGAGTGACACAGACGCTGATAGATCGCGCGACGAATGGCCTTGACGTACATCTACAGGTTCGGGAGGTCGACCCTACGTCCGCCCTGCTCCTCACCGACGCCATTTTGCGGTATCCCGAAAACCTGCGAGTCGAGGACACGAGCTGGTGGGAGCCGCGTCCGCATTTTAACACTATCATCGCTGACGGTGATGCTGCGTATCTTGGTACCTCGTACCTATGGCCCACGCAGTGTCATATGGTACACCAAGGCCGGTCGTTCGAGAACGGCGTGTTACTTCAGGGCGATGCCACCGCGAGCCTACTTATGCAGCTTGACCAGCTTCGTGTCCGTGTCTATGGCAATGATAATATCTGCCCGGTGTCTGTTGATGAGGCGTTGGACTCGTGGAGGTGGCAGCGAGGCATAATCAGCCCTTGTATCTTTCCAAAATACACCATCTGCCTAGAGGCATGGCCATCGTTGACAGGAAATCACAAGTCGCCCGTTTGATCTTTGAAGGGGTAGCACTGCACTTAGACTTCCGCAAAACCCAACTTGGGTCAAAGATCTTGACCTAAAATCTAATCTAGTTTAGATTTAGATTAAATTTCTAGTCCCTAGGCTTAAATCCATCCGACCTCCAATGGATTTACTCGCCCGCTGATTGGTCCCCGGTGTGTGCTCCCGTGGTTCTCGGTGCGTGGCTCTAAGGGGAGAGAAAAGGATCTCCGTCTCTTTCTTCAAGTCTCTTTTTCTCTTCCTTTTCTATAACAGTAATATGATATAGAGAACTATAACTGACTATATTAGGATTATTATATTATATTGCGCGTCATGGCGCGATCGCGTCGTAGCGTAATTGCATAGTAACTTCTTTTTTTTTTGTTTTTTTTCCCTTTTCTCTCTTCCTTTTTCTTCTTTCTTCTTTTCTCTCGTTTTAAAAGAAGTAACCAGATTAACCTAATTCTATAAATCGCTTCTTCATTAATTATAGATCTTTTTTTTTATAATCTAACCTATTAAGTCTAGATCTACACTATATCTCGCTATTAGTTTACAGTAATATCTACGAATCTAACTTATCATCTCTAACGTCGACATTCCCACTATCCTGATATAATAACGCCAGCCCAATGCCAGACAATCTTAACTATTATATTTCAGTAGACCTAGATTAATCCAGATAAGAAGATTCTTTAATATCTATTGCTTAATAATCTTCTAATTTCTAATCTACCAATATTTCGTGGCTATAACTGTCCGCACTGTAATTATATATGCTGTTCAAGCAAAAGAATACGCGAGCATTAATATAAAAACTATTAAAATTAAGATAGCTTCTCAAAACGTGATAGACAATCAATTAGCTAAATTTAGGCCCGACTACAGAAGCGCTTAGCCGACCGAATAATCTATTATTAGTATTTTTTTTTTATTAGATCGGCCAATCGATTCTTCGAGATAATCCGCGCAAATATTCTAATAGAACAGAGAGTAATAAAAACGGCCTTTTTTAAGACCCTTATTATTATTATCTAAGCTTGAGTTAAGCAGGCCCTGCAGGAAGTTGAGATTATATAGATTAAGGCTTAGACTGCCCGGAAGGCGCAGGAGACCATTTAGGCGTACGATATTATTAATGCGAATCTATAATTCCGAATAACCGGATAAACTACATATCTAAAAGATATTATCCCGCACAATTTAACATGTAATATTATTACGCCCGAGATCGAGAAGAATATTACGACGCCCGATAATCCGATTAAGCAGAGAATACACTAATTATAGATAACAATAGAACGACTCGTGCGCAAATGCCAGTAGACAGTCTAATACAGTGACTTCTTAATTTAATTTATCGCGGTTTAGTCTAATGCCAGAGCCGCGCCCCCGTATTAGCCGCTATAGGCGTACATAGATGCTGACAGTATTACCAAACATATCCAGCTGTAGTAATAAATCCTTGCGTTCATTATCCGCACGCAAGTCTCCCACGAGTGAACCAGTCTTTTATATAGAATGACTCCCCGGCAGCGCAAGCGATAGTAGCAGCTATAGGTATTAGCTACGCAGTCCGAGCCCAAGTCTGAGCCCGAGTCACAAAATAAAGGCATTAAGACCGATTTAATAGTTAAATGGACGATGAGTCTGCTAAAGCAGTAATATCTAGAGTTCTATATTAAGCTACTGAATTAAAAGCAGCGGAAATATAAGTACGAGAGTATACTTGTGTGTACTATAGTAGTGCAGAGCTAGAGCTATAATTAGTGGCGAGATATCGAGAGCTATTCCTCGATTTTATCGCAGATAATTAAGATAGCACGATTTATAGTAGTACAAAAGACACTGTGGCTAGATCCGGATTCCAAGATAATTATCCAGACCTAGCTGTAGCGGGCTAGCTATACGTAGTAAATACTAGCTAGCGCAGATAACACGCTCGAGAATCTGACGCCGGACGAGAGATATAACAGTACGAACGAGAAGACTGTCTATAGGCCGAGTATTAGAGTATTGTCGCTCTTTTTGTTATCCTCTACATCGTCTATGCGAGCCAGTAGTTAGAAGCTCCAGCTGTTAATAGTTTTCTAGATCTGCCGTATAGGCAAGTCATTCCAGAAGTAAATTGAGTAAATAATATAAATATTTATAATATGAGATACGGCCGGACTAATATAGATACTGTTGAACTGGCGGACGTACGGACTAAAGATCTATTATAATATTATAGCGGCCGGATACATTATCTAGCACGAGAGCGAGAAAATCGGATATCAGTATCTATAGTTTACTATCGGCAATTTCCGCAGATTCATATACGAGCTAGTAGAGACTATACGGCAGATTTTATGCGATATACTAAAGATCTAACAGGCGTAGGAGATCCCGACTATTCTATAGTATATTATCTACAACAATTCTACGCAGCAAATGGTAAGATAGAGCTTTCTAAAGAATAGACACACACAGTAGCTGGTTAACGGGCAGCAATAGATCTATGATTAGATACGGGTCGAGTCGGCGCTGCAGACACGCTTAATTGTATAATAGTATTAATATTAATTACATTTTTTAGCTGTGGCACAGTACTTTTAGCAGATAGCTCGCTTTAAAGAAAAGCTAGCTGTACTAGTACAAATAAGCAGCAAACAGCCGGCGCGGGCGCCTAAGCTATTAAATATCTAATATATTAATACGATAATCAACCGATAGCGCAATATATATATCGAAGACGGGCTGGTAGCAGTAATCAGCATATATTATAAGAGGTTTTACGCCAGCAACAATATTAAGCTGATCTACCAATATCTACCGCAGAAGGTCGGGAAGCTGCTAATGTGATATTTATAGCTCGTTCTATCGTTTGTGTAGCAGCTGAAAACATAGCAGATATGATAGAAATTATCGTCCGATCTATTCGCGTATCCTTTCTACTAAAAGAATGCATTTATCTAGAATCTCGATTCCAGGATCCGGCGCCAATAGTTCTCGGAGCGGCTGCGGAAGGTATTTAAGCACAAAACATAAATATAATTGCGCGCGCCAATCTATCTTTAGACGTACCGCGAGATTATTATCAGGATTAGCTAATGGTTTTTGTAGCCGTCTAGCGTATTCGCACATAACACGCAGGAGGCGCAGAAGGGAATAATAGTGATATTTAATTTTAATATAGAGAATAATATAGATGTAGAGCAATAGATAGACTATATCGCGGATCTATAGGCGGCGCACTTGTTCTATTTAGCCGGCATTATATACGCGCGCGAGATTTTAGAGCAGATAGATACGATAGTATATTAGCGGTAGTTATTTCAGCTTTTTAGCACAGACTGATACTAGTTCTTAGCATTTGCGTCAATAGCGTATCTGTTATTCGCGCCGGCTGGCACCGAGCCCCCGCGAAAGTAGTTTTTATAAAAGGCGGAGGCAGAGAAAAACTAGCTCGCCTGATAGTACGGGCTGCACGTGGCTAACCCGGGTTAGGCGCTACGCGCAATAAGCGAACAGGCGCATGTTATGCTGCGAAAGATTTAGGGTCCGGTTATCTAAATAATTTAGGACGGACTGAGCCCGATAGTCGCGGTAATATCTACTGGCAGAAAAAAGAGTATACTATTTATACTATTGGCATTTATCGCGCCCGGGAGAATAATAATTATAGTAGTCCCATTAATAGCATTTCGCGAGAATATGATGCGACAATACTAGATGCTCAGAATCTTATACATGACGTAGAAGAGCTGGCGGCCTCTAAACAAGGCCATAATTATATTAGTTATATCCGAGTCGGCTGTCACAGAGGACTTCTAAACATTTATAAACTAGCTACAGTAGATACAGCGGTTAGACTGGATTATAATCAACGAATGCTATACAGTACTAAATAAGCAGCAGGACTTCCGGCCGGAGCTGTAATAATTAGGGTAGTTAAACCACGCCCGCACGCAGATAGTGCTACTAACGGCTACACTGCTGTCCCGGCTAAAACCCGCGCTATAACAGCGCATAGGATACGCGCGCGGGTTGGTACACTTGTTCCGGGACCGTACTAGCCGGCCTAATATCGTGTATTGGATATAGCAGCCCGCAATTCCCGCGCGAATGGATTCCGGCTGGGTGACTAGTATGACAGTTCTGATGTTTCTCGCGACGCGGATCTAGCAGACCCGGGACGGAAAGATAATTGTATATAGATTTATAATTAGTTAGATAATTGCTGTAGCTCGGGCATTAATATACGAGACATTTTATAATATACAGGTTGATAAGGACTCCATTCTAGAACGGTTTACTACTGGCCAAACGCGAATAATTATAGCTACTAGTGCGCTCAAAATAAAAGTGGATATTTCCGATATCCGGAGTATTATTTATCTCGATATATCTCAATTTTTACTAAATTATAGATAAAAGAGCGGATGCGCCGGCCGGAACAGATAATTTAGCAAGATAATTATTATCTAGCCTATCGAGAAAGCTTATTTTACAGTTAATATCTTTAATGATATTTTTATCGCCGACTTCGCCGAGCTTGTTGTCTAATATATAGGAATTATGCCCGGGATCGGATACTGACGATATGTTTTAGATTAGTACTTGAATAAGATAGTTAATGGATACTGTTGGCAGCATTGTCAGGATTCTAATATACACAAAATCCAGTATAATAGATATAATCCCGATTGGGAGGCGTCAGAGTCTATTATTAGCATCTTTTTAGCTCTAATATCTATGTTAATTAATTCTTTTGTTTCTAAAATTGTCCGCGAATCTGTTCCGAGCCCGAATGTATCTTACAGTCTTACGCATAGTATTATATCCGATGCAACATTAATTATTCAGATTAAACATTTGTTATTTATCCAATCTCTCGATTTTCCGGCCCATGTTATTAATAGCAATCTGCGCCCCCGTTTTAAGCGCTAACGCATTACGAGTATTGAGCGCGGATCCAGCTTTTGAGAGCCGGCTTTCATCGATATTATTGAGCGGCAGCGGTAGTAGATACAGATACAGCAATAAACTGTTTTCTATCTGGAACAGTAGACTGCCGAGTCCCGGTTATAGCTAATTGAGAAACAGATCGAGCGGAAGATATCTTTATGGCAGAGATGATATTACGTGTGTATAATTTACCCCAGGGGCCCCCGGGCCCCGGACGTCCGGCGGATATCGGGTTTCGCGCGTTTGTATGGCGCTAGGGTTTGGGG
>JAMAHN010000076.1:0-35967 GCA_023627535.1 Aspergillus sp. S1802E
ACATTAATATCTCTGAATATTAATTTAATATATTTTTTAAATTTATTACAACTAATAAAGATCTCTTTAATATTATTATTTTAATAATTTTTATTTTTCTTTTAATAATCTTTAATAAAAGATTCAAACCAGTTAAACACTAGATTAATAAAATAAATTAATAAAAAAGTTTTATTTATTTTATATATGAACTTCTCACAATTTATCTAAAGATACATATCTAATTAAATTATAAAAATCTATAGATTAGATTTAGTACTATTGAATATTTTAAATAATTTAATTTTAATTAACTTAATAGCTAAGCGATCTTTTAAAGTTATAATTTACTATTGTAACTAATTAATTATATTTTTTAAAAATTATATATAATAATTATTTATTATTAACTTTAATCTAATCTTTCTAATAAAGATTAAGACTTATTACTATTTAAAATAATTAATATATTATCTAAATTTGATTTATACTAACTTAGTATTTAATATATTAAATTTTAAGATCTATCTAAACTATATATTAATTATTAAAATATAGTCTAGATCTCTAATAATTTGTCTAACTAATTTTAAAAATAAACAATATTTATCTAAAAAGTACTATTACTCTTAAGTATTTAAAAATTATATTAAAAAATTAAAATTAAATTTCAATATATTAACTTAATAATAAAAAATTCTCTAAATAATTAAAATAAAAGCAAAATTAAATTAATATATATTTCTATAATAAAGTATAAATAAATTATATTAGTAATATAACTCTAGTAATTACTAAAGACAGTGTTAAAATTAAATATAAAGAACTAAATAAAAACTATATTAAATATATAATAATAAATATTTTTATATTTCTTCTTTTTAAGTTATCGTAACTAGTAGAGAATATACTAATATACAGGTTATAACTGTATACTATTTATTTATATATTATATAATTACGTGTAGTATGTATAGAAATCTAAGTCCGTATAAATATATACATATTATAATTTCTAGTATTTTTTAGTTTAGTACTTAGAATATACCCACTAAGTACTAAAATAAGTAATAAATATCTCTTTATTACAGGACTTAGTCGATTATCATTTGTCCGATATTCTGTCTAGCGTAATCGCCCTTACTTAAGTGACTAGTGCTAATGTCATAACATATAGCTTATTAAAGTTTTTAATAGCTCTACTGAGCTCTCTATTACAGTTTAACTATTTTATTTTATAGATTTTATTAATAACTTATTTTAAATAATTTATTACTTATTTAATAAAGTTATTAGCATTCTCTTTAATATAGCTACTAATCTTTTTTTAAATATTAATAAGTTCTCTAAATTCTCTTCTATATCTACTGTAGACTTCCGCATAACCCAACTTGGGTCAAAGATCTCGACCCAAAACCCAATTTTTAAGCCAGTTTCAACCCAACCTTTTACATAAATATGCATAAATAGGACTAAATAGGAAGGTCTTAGCATTTTTATGGATTCTGATGTATAAAGTTGGGTCGAAACTGGGTCGGGCAATGCCAAGAATGGGTCGAAAGTTGGGTTATGCGGAAGTCTACAAGCGTTATTTAAATAATATATTTAATCTTAATACTTTATAGATATTTTGCATTTAATCTTTATTAACTATATAACTTTTATCCGACTATATGGCTGAACTCAAGAAAGCTTATTAAAAGGATCCTAAAATCTCTATTATTCTAGATATTCTTACTAAATATTCTAATAATAATATTAAAAAAATACTTTATTGATTATAAGAAGATATTCTTTATTTAGCTAAAATAGTAGATAACTGATAAATATATATCTCTAGATTAATAATAAACAATACGTTTTAAATAAATCTATAATAATGCCGATTATTAAGATTATACTATTAAAATAGCAAAAATAGCGGATTTTATAATATATAAAGCTTTTAAATTTTTATACAAATATATTAAGTACTGTTCTTTATACTTATTAAATTAAACTAGTTAATATCTGCTATATAGCTCACTTATATTTATAATGCCTTTTGCAACGTCTTATAAAGTAATTATAATAAATTTTATTATAGCACTATTAATTATTGCAGAAGGCTATTATTAAATATTAATAATTATTAATAAATTTTTTAAGTAAGTCAATCTAATAAAAGATTATTTTTATTTAAAAATTTATAATTAGAACACTAAATTTATAGAATTCTTTTAATAAACTAACTAAAAAGTTTTTTTATATTTTATTTTTAATAAAGATATACATTTTATATTAGTTTTTTAAGGTTTATTTAAGGCTTCGGGAGTAAAATAATATTATTTAATAGTTTAATATTTATAAACTAATAAATAGTTAAAGATAATTATTTAATATATTAAAATTATATTATAATATTAGATTATAAGTAATTCTATTTTAATTAATAAATAAAATATATTATTAAAATATATTTAGATATCTTTTAATAGCACTATAAAGAAGTTAACAAACTATTTATCTTATTATTTTATATATAATATTAGACTATATTAGCTATAAATAGCTATATAAATAGGCTTATTTTAAGATTTTTTAGCCAGATTAGACGCTTATTAGAAGCTCTAATAAACTATTTTATAAATAAAGTAATACTATAATAAAAAGTATTAACTAATAAAATTTAAATCTGAGTAAAAGATTTTAATTTACTTATATAGAGATTATAATATATCTATAAATAAATATTTAAATAAAAAGCTCGGTTTTTAACTTACTAAATCTCGCATTATTTTTAAAAAGATAGATAAATTAGTCTATTATTTAAACTTATTACTTATATAAAAAATATATTCTGTTATATTTATTATTCACTTAGAATCTGTATCTGCTGAGAAGAGATCTTTTTAATTACTAGCTTATTAAACTAAATCTAATATGAATTAAAGAATTTGCAAATGATAATAATTATTATAAAGTTAAAAAGATCTTAAATAAATAATAAGCTGATAAAAATAAGAATTTATAGTTCTTTATTTACTAAAAGAAATAACTGATTAATGAAGCCACTGAAAAATCCTTATTTAATTTTTAAAAAATAAAATAAATAATTAAGAACTATTATAATTCTCTACTAAAGATCTTCTAATAATATTCCATATAAAAATATTTTCTTTCTGATATTTCTGCATACTTAATTATTATTTATTTTATATTTTATTTCTTTTACTCTATCTTACTATCTTTATTTTTATCTCACTTTACTACACCTGTTAATATCCTGTATTTCTATTTTATTTCTTTTATCATTTATTATCTTCCTATTCTTTTTATCTTTATAGTCTTATTTCTCTTCTAATATTCGTATAAAAAAGACTTTATAACAAGATCGCAAGTTTTATTATCTGATTAATCTTTTTATACTTTAAATTTTTAAAGCCCTTATGAAGAAAGCATTTCTAATTTGCGAGCTTAAATATTAATTATTAAAGGTTTTCTAATATATCTTTATCTTATTAATTAATTATATTACTTAAGACTTCTAAATATGAATAATCTACAATGATAAAAAAGAAAATTATATATTTTTTAGTTTTTAATAAGACTACTAGCAACAAATCTTTTAATATTCTATTTAAAATATAAAAGTAATATAAAATCTTTATAAATTGTTAAACGTTCTACAATAAGATCTAAACTACATAAATAAATAAGGAATCTAATATTTAATAAGAATTTAGTAAAATATATATAATACAAGATATTATCTTTTTAAATAAATCTGATAATTCTATCATAAATAGAATTCTGGCACAAATATATTTTACAGATATTTAAGTAATCTATATTTATATTAATTTATATATTACTCTTTCGATAATTAAGGCTAATTATATTTTGGATTTTAATTAAAATAATATTTTAAGAAAAAAAATACTATTTTAAAGGCCTTCTATTAGTTATCACTTACTAAAATTGTTACTATATTTCTGTTATAAAGTTTATTATAATACTATGCGGTAGTAATCTGATTACTATTTATTTATAATTAATTAATTAGCTTTCTACTGAAAATACTTTTTTTAATACTAGACTATAAATTAGTATTATTAAATTTAAAATTTATTAAAATTTCTTTGCATTCAAATTGCCATTTGCAATATAATTAAACTTTTTACTAGAAAAAATATTTTTAGTATTTAATTATACTGTCTTAATTTCAAAGCTTTCAAATTAATTTATTAATCTAAAAGTCTTAATTTATTATAAATTCGACAGTTATATATCTCAAAAATAACTTATATAATCTAATAAAGAAGCTTATAATAAAATTCAAATATTATCTATATTGCTACAGAAGCTGCTTATAAAACTTTATTTATTTAAAATTAATAAAAATACTTAAATTAATACTATAGCTAATGCTAATATTAGAAGCGCAGCTATTAATCTTTTAAAATAATCTTTGCTAAGTCTAATTATTCTAATATTATAAGATCTGTTAAATCAGACATTTCTTTTAATTAAATTATATTATTAACTTCTTTTTTTAATTTTTCTAAACTATTGCAATTATTAATTAATATTATCTTTATTTTTTATACTTTAATAAACGAATTTAAAGCAGGCTTTACAGACATTATACGGAAAATAATATTTTATATTAAAAAATTTAGTAATTAAATAATAGTATTAAAAAATTATAATATAAATTTAATGCAATAGATGCGCGATTTAATAACTAAACTAGCTAAAGTTAAACAGTAACAGTAATCTACTATATAAAAATAATTATTCAATCCTACTAAAAATAATATTATTTAAACTATAATAAAGAATTAAACAGTTATTAATTCCCTTATTAATTCTTTTATTAATTTTCTTATCAATCCTATTGTTAAAAAAAACAAAAATAATAATAAAATAATTTATTCAGTTAAAAATTCTATTACTTCTATATAATCTTCTTATAATTATAACTACAGTTATAATTACAAAACGCGCAATTATAATTATAATTATAATTATAATCGCTCACCTATTTGATATTATTAATATAATCGCTTCTATAGTTTTACTTATCGCTTTTAATAATATCATTAATACTTATCTATCTTCTTTAAGCAATTCTGTTATAAATAATCTCGTTTTAATAAATAATCTTATTTTCGTTATTATTGTCGTTCCGATCGTCTTACTAATTACTATTTTAATTATTATTCTAATTATCGCTCGAATTATTAGTTATTATCTAAATGTTTAGTTTTAATTAATTATTATTACTTATTTGTCTAATAGTTTTTTGTCTTTTTACTTATAAATTGCTCGCTACTCTAGATTCTATATATTGCGTTTTACTTTTTTGTTCTTAATAATGCTGTTAATTGGCATTATTCTTATTGTTTTTATAAGTATTTAAAAATATAAAAATCTTGCTATGAGGTAATGTCAACCTGGTAAAAGTATATCTTATTGATATTTAATTTTAGTATTTAGTTAAATATTACCGAGAACACTAACAATTAAATTAGCTACTTTATTAAGACTTCTAGGCTATAGATGGCTAATAAGTATCTCGGATACGCATTAATTGTTATTCCGCTTTAACGGATAGTTAGATTTCTCGAAAGTAACTCATTACAAAAAAAACTAACTTACTATCATATATTCCATCTCGTAGGAAATCGGATGGCAGTCGCCATCAAATATTATAATCTAATTTGTTTTTTTTAGCTAACAATTAAAAGCGTTTACTATATAATCTCTCGCTAAATATAAGCAAAAATAATTTACTATATTAAAAAAGTATTTTAAGATTAATCTCTAGCTTATTTTAGAGTAATTTAAAAATTTTCATTTTATATACACTAATATAGCCGCGAAGTGGCTCTCTTAGATCTATATAAAGAAGATTATTAGATTATATTAAAATATTTATATTAAAGATAAATTTTAGCTAATCAATTATATATAGAATAGTTCAAATATATAGTTACAATAGTATATCTTTAACCTAAAACTAATTATTACTCATTCTAAATTTCTTAATTAGCTAGAAAATAAGCAATTGCTATAAAAGAATCTTTATAATAGATATTATAAGTACTATAAAAGGTAATTGATTAAGAAACTATATAATAATTATTAGTTTTAAGATCTTAAGCATTCTAATAATCTTAATAATTATTGCTAAAATAATCAGAGATATAATAATGATTAGTATTAATTTAATAATTACTATAAAATAAGCTTACAGACTTTACAATATCTAAAATATTAATTATATAATTAATAGCTCTATTACTGCAATAATTTTTAATATTAATCTTTTATTATATGAATTCTTTTATTTTTTAAATTAAATCAGCAAAGTTAATCTCTATAAAATATAATTAGAAATTACTTTTATAATAGATTTTAATATAATAATAATAATAACTTTAAATGTTTTTAAAATAATAATAATAACAGTAAATTGTATAGATAAGTCTATAAGGTTAAAGTAAAAAGTTAATATAGATATAACTACTATTAATACTTAATAAATATAGCTAAACTAGATCTATAGCAACTTGTTAAATTTTATATAGTTATATTATATCTACATTTTATAAATTTTTTAGCGATCAATTTTCTAATTTTTATAATAATAATTATAGATTATACTATAATATTGTCAATTAATCTTAATAATAAACTGTATACTAATTAGCCAAAATATAGATCTAATAATAATTACAATAACTTATATAATATTTACGCGATCTAGATAGAATCTAAATCTAATTTTATAGACTATTTAAAAGAGTCTTTTATTAATAATCATTTATATAGATACAAATCTAAGCTAATTATTATTATAAGTTATTATTACTATTATGAAGGCTTTCTATCTAATAACATTATAATTATTTTAGTAAGTCCTTAGATTAGCTCTATAATATCTATTTCATAAATATTGATCCTATTTTATATAAAATTTATATATATAAATTCTTAATAAAGTCAGATACTAACTCTAATTACTATATAATAAATATACATTTTTAATAATGTATTACTCCTGATATAGTGCTTGATAAGCTCTCTACTGAACTAAATTTTAAAAAGATTTATTTTAATATCAGTTACTTATTAATAATTATAAATAAGATATTTGTTAAGATAATCTTAAATATATTTATTTATAATGTAAAGTTCTTAATTATAATATATAAAATTAGCAAAGCTATTTATAAGTTAATTTATATTATCTTACTTAATTTTTATTCTTTAGATTTGTATAAAAATAAAATATTAAATTTTAGTAAACTATCTATAATAGTCTATTTAGTATCTGAGCTATATCTAAATATATTAATTAATACTAATATATTAGTTTTTAATAGAGTTAATTTTAACTTTACTGAACGCATTATTACTATTCATAAATATAAAATAATTAGATTCATATTTCTAATTGTTATAAACGCTAAACGTAAATAAATTTTGAAAACTTTAATTTATTCTATTTAATGTATAATTATATTAGTAAGATCTATAAATAAGATCTTTATATATATTAAGAAGGCTTTATTATCTAATAAGACTCTATTTATTTGAATCTGCTGATATTATTATTTTAGTATATATTTATTTTTATTTAATTAGTAAGGATCTTTTATTTATTAAGATATAAAAGAATTTTACAAATTTAGTAATTATTTAATATTATATATAAATTAATATTATCTCTAATATAGATTTTATAATTATTTATAATAGATTTCGCGATAATTTTGTATGGACTAATTGCAAGAACTTAAAGTATATTAAATATAATAAAAATGTTCTAGATATTCTGATTAATATAAAGAATACTATTAAGTCTATTCTAGATTATTATTATTATTAATTAATTACTAAAGTAATTTGGAAAATAATAAAATCAAAGATTTCTAGTTTCGCGTATTAATAAGCTATTAAAAAAGCTTTAGCTTTAGACTTCCGCATAACCCAACTTTCGACCCATTCTTGGCATTGCCCGACCCAGTTTCGACCCAACTTTATGCGTAATAATACATATAAATGCCAAGACCTTCCTATTTAGTCCTATTTATGCATATTTATGTAAAAAGTTGGGTTGAAACTGGGTTAAAAGTTGGGTTTTGGGTCGAGATCTTTGACCCAAGTTGGGTTATGCGGAAGTCTATTTAGCTTATACTTATTTACTAGATAAAGAGACTAGTTCTATCTCTAACTCTATTTCTAATTAAACTATTTTACTAAATAAAATAATTATCTATAATATTAATTCTAATATTATTAAATACTTCTGATAGATCATCCAGCAATATAATATATAAATATCTTTTAAAAAGATATCTAGAATTGTTAATATCTTTAAAGATTAGTAATTTTAAGTTTTTATAGAAGATAACTAACAAGAGTAGTTATTATAAATTAAGGTTTACTAATTAAGTCTTAATAAAGTTATAGATATTATATTTAATTTACTTATTTACTAAAGTAAACTCGTACAAGCTATTTTTTATATATTTACTAGATATCTTATATTCGTTATTTAGAAGTTAGTCTAAGACAATAAGCAGTTTATTTATAAGAGATATATAATCGTTGATTTATAAACTGCTAATAAAAAATTAAATCTGATTTATATCTAATTTTTTTATAAGATAAATTAATTGCTTTAGTTTGCAGCTACTAATATATATTAATTGTAAATATCTACTATTTCCTTTATTAGTAGTTAATTAAACGCAAATATTATAATAGTCTTATTATTATCTTATATTGCGATTAAGAGATTTTTTAGATTTTAATTATAGAATTTATTAATTCTATTTCTTATATTTAGTAAATAATAAATACTAATCTGAAGAATTTAATCGTATTTTATTATATCTATATAAGTAATATAATTATAGCGAGTTATACTTTTAATAAATATATTAAGTATCTTAGACACCTATTTAAGAGACTTAAATTAATAAATATAAAGTTAGAATTAAAAAAAACTTTTTTAAGCTTTTTATCTATAATTCTACTAAATTAATAGATTAGTTTATTTAATCTTTCTATATTTAATAAAAAGATTACAGTTATATACAATCTTTTATTTTTATAGATTCTAAATAAACTTAAATATTATTTAGATCTTATTAGCTATTTTTTTTATTATATTATAAAATATATTTTAATTGTAAAATCTTTGTAGTCTAAAAAAATAGCTATATTAAATAATAATTTAAAATTAGATTATAAATATAAAATATAATTTTATAAAACTCTTAAAATCTTTTTTAACTTAGAATAATCTATCTACTTTCTGCAGATTATAAAATCGCTTTAAAAATCTTCTATCTTTATATTATTATAATCTTGAATAATAATTCTATATTAACTTAGATATTTCTTGCAAAAGTTATAAAATAGTTATTTATTATACTAATTATAAATATACTAATTTATTAAAGCTATTTTTAAGATATACTATTTAATTTGTTTTGTTTTTTAGTCGTATTTTAATTATTGCTAAGCAGAACTACTAGCTAATAAAGCTTAGAATTTTCTGTTTAATATAAATATTATAAAAGATTCGCTATCTTGCTAAGATTAGTATTACTAAGCTATTATTAGTAATTTATATAGATTACTTATTTATAGTTAATATTATTAATTAAATTAGTATATATACGATCTTTTTCGAGCGAGTAAATTTATATCTTATTAAAGTCTTACTATATATCTAGTGAGTTTATCTCTTTATATATTATCATTTAAATAAAAATAATATTATCGCTAATGCGCCCTCGCGATTATTAAAGAAAATTTATAAAAAATAGGTCTAATATAGATCTTAATATAATTAATATTAATATTATTATTAATATTTTATCTATTTTTAATAAGTTTCTTATAACTGTTTTTATATTTATAGTAAACTATTTAATAAGCTTAAAATTTATATATAAGCTACTTATTACAAGAATCTTTAAGCTATTAGTATTTTAACTGTAATTAATAATTAACTAATTAGAATACAGAATTCTTTATATATTCTTTAATAACATAATTTATATAGTTAAATATTATATTATTTAAAATAAGAATAATACTAATAAACTTATTAAAGAAAACTAGCTCTATATATTAAATGTTGGAGCGGCGCAGTTGAGGTAGGCGGCGATTGAATTGCGAGGTCAGGAGATAAGGTGACAATTCGGTCACGAATTGGTTGCTCGGAATCGTCATTTTCAATCGATTCGATTAGGTATTTCTGCGAATAGTCGTATTGAAGCTGTACGCCTCCGGATGGATCATTCGGTAGGGGGGAAAGAGGAGAAATCTGCGTGGCGCCTGCCTCGTCATCTTGATCATCTTTATTGGTCAGTTTCTCATTGAACGTGACGTCTCTCACGGTGATGATTTTGCCCGTTTCTTTGAGCCATATCTTGTACGTGTTTTTATTGACGTATCCCACGAGATAGCCAACTCTCGCTCTCTCATTCATTTTTGCTGATTTTATCCTATCCTCTGGTGCGATTAGGGCGTAAGCTCTACAACCCCATACACGAATGTGATTAAGCGAGACCTCTGCATCTGCAATATTGAGGCCTTCGCGAAAGCGTTGTGCAGGAGGCTTTTGATCGGTTGACTCTTTGCGGATCAAGCGATTCAAGACGTGAGCGGCTGACTCCAGTGCAAATGGCCAGAGGTAGCCAGGCAGAGATGAGGCGATCATCATTGTTCTCGCTGTTTGAACTACGTATCCTCCATAGCGTTCGGAAGGACCGTTTTGGTCAGGACAACGCGGAGCGGTCATTTCGAACTGCGTACCGCGAGAAGAAGCCCATTTCTTGTAGTCATTGAAATCAGGCGTTGCATCCGAGTGGATTAAGGCAACGTCTTTTCCTGTGAGATTGAACCAGTGTAAATGAAGTTCCTTGAGCGCCTTCGAAGCGTCACTTTTCGAACGGAGTAAGCGAATGAATATGCAGCGCGAGTAGTCGTCCACAATGATCAGGGCGTAGCGATAGCTTTGCACGCCTAGGGGGGTAAATTCCTGTGTATCAACATGGATTCTTTGCAAGGGTTTAAGCGAACGAGTCATTGGAATATGCGAGATTATCTTCTTCGCTTTTCCTTTTCTGCACGCCTCGCAATCGCGAATCTCTTCGTGGTCAATCTTCACGTTTGAATCGTCATCCATACGCACCTTATTTCGCTGAAGATAGCGGGCGTTTGTGTGTGCGAATCGGGCGTGGAGCAGCGAGGATGAGACCGTTGTGGCTGCCACGAGGGGGCCCTCTTTCTGTGGAGATGCCAAGCGAATGTATGGGACGAGATTCTCAGTAAAAGTGTAGCCTTTTACCTCATCCGTATGGATATCGCGAAGGCACTGAAATTTAGCGTCATGATAGAGCTTGAGCTCTTGTTTAGCGCGCTCAGAGGGGAAGAGGTTGCAAGGGGCGTTGGGATTCCAAATACACGCGATTTTGAAGACATTTACGCTTCCGTCATCCATAAGGAAGTGAAGTGTGACATTTCCCTTGCCCTTAGGAGCCACTTTCTCGTTGTTTGAAGTCAAATAGGCGAGACGTTCCGCTTCTTCTTCGTCAAGGCGTTTGAAGTCGGAAATATCGTCGATCCACTTGCATACAGCATGCGAGGCGCCAGAGTCAACAAGCCAGCGTCTCTCTCTGCATGACGGGGGGTTCGAGGAAAGCGAAATTGAAGCTCCAGAGACATTGAAGTTCGCAACAGTATCCTCATTCTGAATCGCTGCATTCGCGTTTGAATTTGCAGGTGCAGAGTTGTTTTTCTTTCTCGCTTGTTCGGCGTTTCTGATGAAGAATTTGAAGATCCAAATATTAGCGTTTTTCTTCCATTTTCCAACTCGCTTTTCAGGGACCAGGTAGGGGCAATCATTTGTATCGTCGTGGCCGTCTTCATCACAATATTGACATTTACCATTCGACGAGCGACCTCTCTTGAGCCAGTATTCCACATGGCTTTCTGGGGTTGCATTCTCAGGGGGGGTTCGCCTCTTCTTTCCTGTATTTGAGGCACTCTTCGAGCTCGAGGAGGAAAAGGGGTTTGGAGGCTGCATCGCAGAGAGAATCGGTTCAATCGTAGCCATTTCATCGAGGGCAGCGTCACATATGTTGTTGAAGTCGTCCCATGTGAGCTTTCTCGCCGTCGCTTCATCCCAGGAGTGGAGATAAATGCCTACAAAAGTCCTCATTTCTGTCTGAAGGCCTTGGAAGAGGAGGGAAGTTGCTTGGTATGGGGAAAGGGGATTTTCAGCATCTACGGCCGATTTCACGTTCTCGCGGAGAGCTTCAACGAATTGTTGTATTGTTCCGTAGTCTGCACGCTTTGTATTGGCGGCTCTAAGGAAGATGGAATGAGAGAGATTGTGGCCTGCACCGATGACGATATGTTGTATAAGTTTTAACATGTCATCTGGCCATTCGTGTGGTTTCGGCGAGTCAACGATTTTATTGAAGATTTGTTCTGACACGCTGTTGGACAGCCAAAAGCGGACTGCCAGTGACGCTTCAAGCCATACCTCGTACCGCGGGTCATTCTGCTGAGGTCTAGGAAGGCTTGAATCGATGAGATCACCTAACCGGTGTGCTTGAAGAGCGAATGTGACCTTTCCTATCCATGTCTTCCACCCGCTTCTGCCGTTGAGCTTCTCTATCGCTGGGATCGTGAGATTCACGGCTGTAGGAAGACGGGAGGCTTGAGTCCTGGTAGGCGGCGCTGTCGCTGGAAAACCTGTATGTCCATGAGACGCCATCTTTAGGCTCTTCTCTTGGAGGTCTTGATGAAATCAGTGATTTCCTTGATGATTGAGACACTCTTTTTGACGCCTTTTGACCGTCGAGAGCGATGTGACTCTTAATCTGACGGCTACGGTGGAGCCAGAAATATATGGAATGTCTGAATTGCATTGAAGGCTCGCTCAGCGAGGTGCAACTAACTAGGTGCGATCCACTGTGGATCATGTGACGCACTAACTACATCGGGACTAGACTGAGGCCAACCGACCACCGCTCCAACATTATATTTAATTGTTAATAATCTCTTTAAGCTTATTTATAACTAAGATAATTACTAAAATATAAATATGTACTTATCTGTTTAAGATAGTCTTTATATTTATTATAATAGAGCTTTACTAGAAGATTATATTTTATAATATTTATTTATCTTATTTAATAATACTCGATAAATTACTTGTTGATAAGATATCGCTAAAATTAATTATATATAATCTTATAACCGAGATTTTTTTTACTAATTTATTATAGATTAAGATCAGTTATTTATTATACAATTTTAGAGTAATATATTCTTTATATAGATATTAAATAGCTTTATTTAATTGCTTATTATCTGTAAAGTAATAGCTAAAGTAAAAAAATAATTTATATAATTAAAGTTATATTATATTATTATTATTCTACTATTAATCCTAATATAAATAAACAATAATTATCATTTATTCTATCTATAGTAAATATAATTAATAACTTGTTAAACACTATTATCGGATAAGTTCTTTGTTATTTAATATTCACAATTAACTTATAATATTTTTAGAATCTATTTTAGTTATTTATTTAGTAAGACTACTTCTAATATTACAATATTCAAAAATACTTTAATATACTAAAATATATATAAAGAAATAATATAATTAATAATATATTCAGTTTTCTATGCTAAAATTAAAGAACAAGATATATATTTAATTATATCGTAACTATACAATTCTTATTACATAGTATTTTAGCTGTTATTTTTTATAGCAGTATAAAGATCTTTTTAAAATTTTCAAGTATATAAAATGTCTTATATATTATTTAGATCTATTACGTATCTTTTATATTTATTTTATTTTATTTATTATATAATTAGAATCTACTTAGTAAAAAATAAATCTATTTAGTTATTACAAAATTGGCCCAATCCTGTGTATATTAAATATAAGAATTAAAATATTAATATTTATTAAAAAAATGATTGATATAAAGTAGAATGTATTATTAATTATTGTATTATTAATTATTGTATTATTAATTATTGTATTATTAATTATTGTATTATTAATTATTGTATTATTCAAATTAGCAGAAATTGCACTTTTTATCTGCAATATTTTGTTATTTAGTGCAGTTATTCAATTAAAGAGATTAAATAGATTTATACGAAAGATCTTAATGTTTCTAATTTTGTTACAAAATATAAAGTTTTTTATAATTATTTTCTTGATGTTATGGGACTGGTCCCAGACAGAGAAGCTCTGCCTAAGGCACTTATTAATGTCTAAAGTCTCGCGGCTGTTTTGCCACTAGTATTAGCTTATTATATAAATAAAAAAATTTTATACGGATAAGAAGAAAAGCTATTAAGCTATTTTTTCTTATCTAAAGATATATTTAAAATAAAGGTTCTTCTTATCTTATAATATTAGAAATAGCTTGTTAATATCAAAGTTCTAGATAAAGTCTAATTGAATATATAAATATGAAAGTACTATAAAAAGATAAATAAAATTAGAACTATAGTTAACCGTAATATTTATATTAATAAATAATAATATTTTACTTTTACTATAAGAGTTAATAAATTTTTATATAAAAATAGCGAGATAGAAATCAAATTTTAAAAAATAATTAAATAAGCTATAAAGTATTAACGCAATTTTTATTATAAATAATAAAAAAACTAAAAATTTAGTATTATAATTATATGAGTTATATTATAGATCTTGCTCTTAATATTTGATATAAAATTATTTAATAAAAAAAATAAATATAACGCTAAATTATTCAAATTAAATATATAAATAAAATTAATTATTGATAAAGAATATTATTTATTTAAATTAAAATAAATTATTTATAATTATATTTATTTTCGCGGATAAACTATATAATAGATATTTTTTTAGATAAAAGTCTAGAATTCTAAAATAATTATATTAAAAAAGATATTTATTGTAATAGATAAAGTATTTGAAGATCTAAATATATAATAAAAGATTTTTAATTAAATATAATAAAATAAAATAAAATAAAATAAAAAAGAATTTTTAAATAATTCTAATAAAACTTTAAATAAGCAGGAAATTATAATTAATCGAATAAATAAAAGAAACTTGTATTAAATATAATAATTAATTAAATTTTAATTAAAAGATTTATAAAAAATCTTTTAAAAATTTATAAAAAATCTTTTAAAAATTTATATATAAAGTTTGTTATAATTAATTATATTATATAAATTATAATTTTATTAGAAAGTTTTTTTTATTAAAAGACTAGTCCGGAATCAATAGACTAAATATTTATTTAAGTTATTATAATTTAATAAAAATAATGTTAATTGCGTACGAAAATTAGTAATATTTAAAAAATAGTAAAATAAGTGTTATTTGCTAAAAGATAAAGAAGATAAAAAACTAAAAATTATTTTTAATATAAATAAAATAAATATTTTATTAAAGATTATATTCTTCGACTTGTTATATAATTTATTAAAGTAGTATTTATAGATATTACTTATTAGAAATAAAATAAATAAAATATTTTTTTAGGTAAAGGCTCAGATTTAAAAAGAAATTATTTTAATATAAAATTATATATATAGATAAAGGAGATTTATTAAAATAAAAAGAAATTAAAAATATTTTTTAAAAAAAAATATATAATTATATTTCTCTTTTCAATAAAAACTATTTTAGATTTAATAGCAATAGTCTCACGCCCCGACTCAGCCGAGCACGTGACATGACCGACCGCCTGTCTAGAAGAGCCCCAGAAAGGGTTCCGGTTGAGTAAGAGGATATTCTGATTAGCTTTATAGAAGGACTTAATATCTTAATAAAGAATGCTAATTAATAGATAAAAGATTTCTATATCTAATCAGATTTTATTAATATATAAAGATTCTAGATTTCTCTATTAAATAGTTTTTTTTCTCTTTATAGAAAAATTGCTTAACTATAAGTTATAAATAAACTTATCTTTTATTAACTTCTTTATAGATTATTATATAATTTTCTTATTTTTTTTTATTTTTTTTACTTTAAATAGATATATTCAAAATATATTATTATATTATTAGTTAATAGTAAGCTTTACAGTTTATTTAAAGTCTTTTTTATAATATAATAGTATAATATTTAGATTATTTAAATAAATCAATTTATTTATTTAAATTAAAATAAATCTAATTATTTTAATTTTCTTTTTTTACTAAGTCTTTATAACATAAAACAAATCTACTAAAGCTTTAAATATATAAGTTGACGGTTACGGTGGAGCCAGAAATATATGGAATGTCTGAATTTCATTGAAGGCTCGCTCAGCGAGGTGTAACTAACTAGATACAATCTACTGTAAATTATGTAACGCGCTAACTATATTAGAACTAGACTGAGACTAATTAATTATTACTCTAATATATCTTTTTTAACTAAAAAACTGCAATTTTATTAAAAATAATAAAACGCTTAAAATTATAGTTAAAATTAAACAGATTTAGTTTCCTATTAGAGTTTAGCGCAAAATCAATTAAATTTAAATTTTAAAAAAGTCTTAATAAGGCCGTTAACAACATTTTAATTAATAAAAATAAAATAAAATTTAACAATTCTAGCGTTAATCGCATCTCTTACAAAAAAATAGCGAATATTAATCTATTTTAAAGATGGGAAATAAGACAGTTTATTAATAAGCGATAGTGCATTATAAAAATCTATATAAATTATTATAAGATAATTTATATTTCTGTTAATTAAATTAATAAAGTTTCTAAGCTATATAACTTTTATAATAGAAGAATTTTATATAATAAATTTAATAATAAATAAGCTTAGAGGTATAATTAATTTATATTTTAAAGTCTTTAAAATAGAATATCTATAATAATAGAAAATGAATAATTTAATTAATTTAAAGCTTTCAAGATCCGCGTAAAATAAATTTATATAATTATATAAAGAGTCTTTAAACTTATTTTTTAAAATTAGACTGAACTTAATATTGTAGTTTAAAAAATTATAAATTTGTAATATAGCAGTTCTATCAGCTTTATTTATTTTAGAATTGTAACATTAAAAAAATGCAATAATAAAGATAATATTAGAATAGATCTTAATAAGCTAGTTTAAATAGTCTATCTTTTTTATAAAGTTATAAAGCTCTACTTTATTTATAGTATTATTATTTAAAGGCTTTTAGCCAGAAATTATAGATAAATTAGTTATTTTAATTTATATATTAAACTGCTTCATAATTCTATTAATG
The DNA here is from genome assembly GCA_023627535.1 of Aspergillus sp. S1802E. Taxonomy (NCBI): domain Eukaryota; kingdom Fungi; phylum Ascomycota; class Eurotiomycetes; order Eurotiales; family Aspergillaceae; genus Aspergillus; species Aspergillus sp. S1802E. Next base: position 17,292 of record JAMAHN010000076.1, read on the forward strand.
TAAATATTTTAGCTTAATAAAATTATATTAATAATATAGTCTCTTTTTATATTATATTTGAAAAAAATATATAAGCTCGCCGAGAATCTTTATTTTAAATTTTTTTATTAATCTTTTAATATATAAAATTATAATTTTATTAGTTTCTATCTCAATAATTATATTATTAATATTAATAATTAATATAGTATTTTCTTAATCTCTGTAGAAGCAGAAGTTCTTTTTAATTAAAATAAGATTTATATTTTAAAATATAAAAATAAAAATATAACTTTAAAGAAGATCTATTTACTTAGGATTATATAGAACTTTTAATATTCTATATATTTTATTTAAAATCTTAAATCTTATTAGCTATATTATATAGATTTTATAAAATTTTAACTTAGCGTTATAATAGGCTATAGCAATATTAAAATAGTAGTATTTTAATTTTTTAACGGCTACTGAAATTATAAAGAGCTTAATAAGAATATTTATAATTACTATAGAAAATATCTTATTAAAATTAAGATCTTTTTATTACAAATTTCTATAAATTATTTAATCAGCTTAAAATCTCTTAATATTATTATATAAATTATTTTTAATATTGTATATATCTGTTTTTTTAATAGCATATATAATATAGAATTAGAATAGTTAATTCGCTTTTATATAAGAATAGCTTTAAGCTTATTAATTTATATCTTTATTATTGTTTATTATTAATTTTTGAAGAGAAAGCTATAGCTTCATTATAGTTATAAAAAATTATTATCTTAAAGATCTAAATTTAAGATATAATTATTTAAATAATTAGATTAGACAAATTACTCTTGTAATTTATAATATAAATCTAATAATAATTAAGTTTCTTACTGCAAAATTAGCCTTTATAGAATCTTTTTAATATATAAAACAACACAATAAATTTTTTCTGCTTTTATTTTTTTTTTCTTATTTTATATTACCTTTTCGATACGAATAATAAAAAGTAATATAGTTAAGATAAGTAGTAATTAAATTGTAAGATTAGAAAATAAGATAATAATTTAATTATAAATTAATTATTTAAAATTATTATTTTTAATTAATTTAATCAGATATTTTTACAAGTAATCATATTAAAGCTATATATCTTCAGATAAATTATTTAATAAAAAAATCTATATAAAATCTATCTTATTATTTTAATTATTTTTATTAGTTAGTTTTTTATTAAATATAATATCTTTTATAATAATAATCTTATCCGTTTCTTTAAAATATATCTTATATATATTTTTATTAATATATCTTATAAGATAGCCGATCCTCGCTCTTTTATTTATTTCTATTAACTTTAATCTATTTTTAATGTAATTAGAGCGTAAGTTCTATAATCTTATATATAAATATAATTAAGCGAGATCTTAGCGTCTATAATATCAAAGCTTTTGCGAAAGAGTTATATAAAAGACTTTTAATTAATTAACTCTTTATAAATTAAGCAATTTAAAATGTAAGTAATTAACTTTAATATAAATAATTAAAAATAGTTAAATAAAGATAAAATAATTATTATTATTTTTATTATTTAAATTATATATTCTCTATAGCGTTCGGAAAGATCGTTTTAATTAAAATGATATAAAATAATTATTTTAAACTATATATTGCGAGAAGAAGCCCATTTCTTGTAATTATTAAAATTAGATATTATATTTAAATATATTAAGGTAATATTTTTTTTATAAAATTAAAATAGTATAAATAGAGTTTTTTAAGCGCCTTTAAAGCATTATTTTTTAAATAAAATCAACGAATAAATATATAGCGCGAGTAATTATCTATAATAATTAAGATATAATAATAGCTTTACATATCTAAAGAAATAAATTCTTATATATTAATATAGATTCTTTACAAAAATTCAAGCAAATAAATTATTAAAATATATAAAATTATTTTTTTTACTTTTCTTTTTTTATATATCTTATAATTATAAATTTCTTTATAATTAATCTTAACATTTAAATTATTATTTATACGCACTTTATTTCGTTGAAGATAGCGGACATTTATGTGTATGAATTAAATATAAAAAAGTAAAAATAAGATTATTATAATTATTATAAGAGAGCCCTCTTTCTGTAAAAATGCTAAATAAATATATAGAATAAGATTTTTAGTAAAAGTATAGTCTTTTATTTTATTTATATAGATATTTCGAAAGTACTAAAATTTAGTATTATAATAGAGTTTAACCTTTTAATTAATATGTTTAAAAAGAAAGAGATTATAAAAAATATTAGAATTCTAAATATATATAATTTTAAAGATATTTACGCTTTCGTTATTTATAAGAAAGTAAAATATAATATTTCTTTTATCTTTAGAAATCACTTTCTTATTATTTAAAGTTAAATAGATAAGAGGTTCCGATTTTTCTTTATGAAGATATTTAATGTCGGAAATATTATTAAATTACTTATATATAGTATATAAAATATTAGAGTTAATAAGTCAGTATCTCTTTCTATATAAAGAGAGATTTCAGAAAAACAAAATTAAAGCTTTAGAGATATTAAAGTTTATAATTATATTTTTAATTTAAATCATTATATTTGTATTTAAATTTATAAATATAAAGTTATTTTTCTTTTTTGTTTGTTCGGCATTTCTAATAAAGAATTTAAAAATTTAAATATTAGTGTTTTTCTTTTATTTTCTGACTTGCTTTTTAAGAATTAGATAGAGGTAATTATTTATATTATTATAGCTGTTTTTATTATAATATTAATATTTACTATTTAACGAGCAATCTCTTTTAAACTAGTATTTTATATAACTTTTTAAAATTATATTTTTAGAGAAGATTTATTTCTTCTTTTTTATATTTAAGGCACTCTTCAAGCTTAAAAAAAAGAGAGATTTAAAATCTATATTGTTAAAAAAATTAATTTAATTAGTTATTTTATTAAAAGTAATATTATATATATTATTAAAATTATTTTATATAAACTTTCTCGCTGTCACTTTATTTTAGAAATGAAAATAAATATTTATAAAAATCTTTATTTTTATCTAAAGGCTTTAAAAGATGAAAGAAATTATTTAATATAAAAAAAGAAAATTTTTAATATTTATAGCCGATTTTATGTTCTTATAAAAAGCTTTAATAAATTATTATATTATTTTATAGTCTATATATTTTATATTAGCGGCTCTAAAAAAAATAAAATAAAGAAAATTATAATTTGTATTGATAATAATATATTATATAAGTTTTAATATATTATTTAATTATTTGTGTATTTTTAGTAAGTTAATAATTTTATTAAAGATTTATTTTAAAATATTATTAGATAATTAAAAGCAGACTACTAATAATATTTTAAGTTATATGTTATATTGCAAATTATTCTGTTAAGATTTAAAAAGATTTAAATTTATAAGATTATTTAAACAGTATATTTAAAAAGTAAATATAATCTTTCTATTTATATCTTTTATTTGTTTCTAGCGTTAAGCTTCTCTATTACTAGGATTATAAGATTTATAATTGTAAAAAGATAAAAGACTTGAGAGGGAATTCTGATAGACGGTACTATTACTAGAAAATCTATATATTTATAAGATATTATTTTTAGGCTTTTCTCTTAGAGATCTTAATAAAATTAATAATTTCTTTAATAATTGAGATATTTCTTTTAATATCTTTTAATTATTAAAAGTAATGTAACTCTTAATTTAACGGCTACAATAGAACTAAAAATATATAAAATATCTAAATTGTATTAAAGACTCGGTTAGTAAGATATAACTAACTAGGTGCAATCCATTGTGGATCATGTGACGCGCTAACTACATCAGGACTAGACTAAGGCCAACCGACCATCGCTCCAACATAAGTTATAAAAAACTAATTAGAAAAAGAATTACTTAAAATAGAAAAGCTTTTTTATAGTTTTATATAAACTTTAAGTAATAATAAAAGATCTTATATAACTAAAGAAATATTTTTATAAAAAACGTTAAAATTTAGCTATAAGTAGTTAATAAAATTATAACTATTATAAATAAACTTAAAATTAAAGAGACTAATTATTATTAGTAACTGATAAAATAATTAAAAAAAAGAATATAAAATCAATTATCAAATAAAATATTATTATTATAAAGTTCTCTTTAAAAATTAGAATAAAAGCTAATTAGATTTGTAAACTATTAAGATTTTAGATTCTTTTATACTAAATAATAAAGATAATCTAAACTTTAATAATTGATAATTTATAATTAATTAAAAAATGATTATTAGTATTAATTATTATCTTATTACTAAACTTTAAATTATATATATAATTAATTATTATAAAGAAGATATTTGTCAATATATATTTTTATCTTTTAAAATTTAAAATTATATTAATTTAAATAATATTTTATATTATTTAAAAAACACTTTTATAAATCCTAATCAGATAAAATATATTTATTATAAATTTAATATAATTTAAATATAAAATTATAAAAATTATTATATTTTTATTTTAGAATTTTAATATTTAGCAATAAAAAGATAGCCTAATATAAAAATTTAAGAGAAAAGCTTTTTCTATATTTTTTTAAATAAAATATAGTATATAATAACTTATATTTTTAATAGTAATATCTGCGTCTTTAGAGACTTTATTTAAGAATATATTAAAATAGTTAATTTTTAAACTAATATTAGTAAGTGCTAAAATAACTGAAAAATAATTTATAAAAAAAGATTCAAAATAAGTACTTTAACTAAAAGATCTATTTTATAGTCTAGCATTTTAATTAGAACTAAAAAGATTAGTTAATAAAAAAATAATATTTTATCTATAAGTAGATCAGCTATAAAACTAAAAAATATCTTTAAAAAGAAATTAATATATCTAATTTAAAATTTAAAAATTTTAAAAAAAAATTCTAAAGCTCTTAAAATATCTATTATTAAAAAATTAAAAAATAAAAAAAATCTAGATTTAAACTTCGATTTAATTTTAATATATTAATTTTTATATAAATTAAATATTTCAATAAAAAATTTACTTAAGTTAAAAAATCATAAATTTTTAATTTTAATTTAATTAATTATTAATAGATATTTAGTTTTTATATAAGCCTTAATTAATACCAAAGTAAATAGTTTTAATTTTTAAATTATAATTTTATAATATTGTTTATTAGGCGCTTTAATCTTTATATTATTCTATTATTTTAAAGTATACTAATTAAAAGCTATAATAATTAAAAAAAAATTACTTATATTATAATTCTGACTTTAATTATTAATTATTAAATATAAAAGCTTTTCTTTTTTATTATAGATTTAAAATAAAATAATATAATTTTGAAAAAAAAAATAATTATAAATTTATTAGATCTTTTTAGACTGCTATCGCAATTAGCTATTATAATCTAAAAATACTATCTTAAAAAAAGTATAAATTTAGTAAATAATTTTTATATTTAAAGCTATATTGTAGCGTCTAGAGATTAATTTTAAATATTAAAAAGATATAATATATAGAAATTAATAATTAGATTCAAATTAAATTAATAAAATATATATATTTATAGTAATTAATTTAATATATATTAAAATTTTTTTCAAAGAAATCTGTGCTAAATAGAATAAATATTTATAAATATAAAAAGGATTTTAAAATAATTTCTAAATATTTTTTAAAAAAAACTAAAGTTAAAGAGAATCTACTAGAGATTAATATTTATAAAATTAATATTTTAATATATTAAATTTATTTAAATAAGTTAAAATATTTTATTATTTCGCTTATATAAATTAATAAGATTATTAGAAAAAAGCTATCTCAAAATAATAGTTAAAAATTAAATAATTGAAAAAATAAATTTCTAAAATATATTATAAATTTATAAATATTTTTTAAGATTAGTATCTGATATACTATCTTTAAAAAAAATTAAAAAATTAAACTTATAATAAAGAATATATTAAAATATAATTTTTTATATTAGTATTATAAGGACCTTTGGTCACTAAGGGTTTTGCGATAGGTGTAAAAGGTGATAATAACTAAGAAACAGATATTGCGAGATATTATTATAATAATAAGATTAATATTTTAAATTAATACTGAAAAATAGAGCTCTGTCTTTCTGTAAAAATAACTTATATATATAATAACTTAGCCCGCAATTAAATTATTTACAAATAACTTCTATAACTAAATATATATCGCGAAAAACTTACAATTATTCTTTTTTTAAAGATCTTAATCTCTTAAGATCTATTTATAAACTTTTCTCGCTCGCAAACATAATCTTATAATATTATACGTTACTTTTTTACTAGTAATCTTTAAAAATCTCCTGCAAATACTAAAAACCTTATAAAAAATATTATTTATAGTTCTGCGACTCTTCTCCCGCAATCTTATATATATTAGTTAGATCTAATTATTGCGAGAAATATACTACATTTTATAATATCTCTTAATTAGTTTATAATATTAAGATATCGCGAGAGAGATATAAAAATTTAATTATTAATTATAAATAGTATTTAGTTTTATTTTTTTATAATTTATAATAATTTTTAACTACTCTATATATCTAATTCTTTATAAACTTTCTTCTACTTACTAATATCTTCTTATTTTATTTTTTTATCGCAATATCTCTAAAATATTACTAAAAATTATCTTTATCGCAAATATCTTGTTCAGCGATTGCTAGTATCTTATAATAAATAATTATAATTAATTAGTTATTATCGATTAATCATTTATATTATAAAAATATTTTTCTTTCTTATTTTTTTTTCTTTCTTTCTTTAACTATTCTCCTTATTACTAAGATAAATATTTCTAGTATTAACTTTTATTAATTTCTATTTATTTTTATTATTTTTTATTACTTTATATATTTCTTATATATTCTAGAATTGAATTCTGTATAAAAATTTTAATCTATTTTTTTTATACTATTTTATAGTTTTTTATAATTTTCATCTATCTTATTTAGTATAGATTAATTATTATAAGATAGAAAGCTTTTTGCAGTCTATAACAGTTAACTTTTGTAAGATTTTATATTATTTTTTTTATTTATAAGTTTATAAGCGTTTATATATTTATCTAATTATTTATATATTTTTTAGACTTTTTATTTAGCACATTTCTATCTCTGTATGTTTCGTTCGTTTTTTTTTTTTTAAAAAAAAAAAAAATATTTATTATATTATTTATAATTATATTATCTGTCTTTTTTTATTTACTTTATTTGAACTAATTACTTTTAGGATTATGTTTTTATCTCTTTTCCGATTTTATTTTATCTTTTGTAGAAGAGAATAGAGTAAGTCTCTTTTCTAGATCTTATAGAATTTCTTAACTAATTTAAATAGATCTTTCTTATAAAGAAGAATATATCCCTCACATTTTTTACTTTTATTATATTTTTTACTTTTTAGCTTTCTACAGTCGCTCCTATTCTTCGCTATATTTAGATAAATAATTATTTTTTTTTATTTTACGCGTATTTAGACCGTATTTATTTTATATAGTCTAATAATCACTGCAGAATTTTCTTCTACTTATTTCAAGATTTTTTAATAAAACTAAAATATATCAGTTTTATCGGCTACAATATATCAAAAGTGGGCTTTAGCCTACTTTATTAAATTACTGTTTACAGTCTAATTTTGTAAAATCATGTAAGCAGTATTTATTGCAGTTTTAGAACCATTTTATAAATAGAGAACTAGTTCTTATTAATTTATAAATATTATTAAATACTCGCACTAATTATTTATTCTATCTCTTTTCATAAACAAGCAAATCTAAAATAATTAAAATAATATATTTAGCTACAAAAGAGCCTATTAATTACTTATACTAGTTATTAATCTTTTATAAGTCAGAAATGTAATATATACTATAATCTATTAGTCTTATTAACTTTCGCAATATATATTTTTAGAGAACTAAAATAGAAATATAATAACTATTTATATTATAAATATTAATTTTATTTTCTTTAAAACTAGTTATAGTAATTACTTTATTTTTATTAAATAGTATTGGATTCTTTTCTATAATAATCCGCGTTTTATATTTAAAACAAGGGTAGTAAAATAAAAGTCTATATTATAAATATATTTTTTATCTTTCGCTTTTATAATAATTTTACTTTTTTTTAATTAAATACTGAGATTTTTATTATTGCGAAAATATTTTTTATAAATTTATAAATATTATAAATTCTTATAAAATCTTTTAATTATTTTTATATAATTTATTCATTTAATTTAGATCTTTATAAGATCCTTTATTCTAAAATCTAAAATCTTATTTATGCGATATTCTATCTTATTCTTATTTATAAAGCGGAATTTAAATCGCTCGCGAATATTAATATCTTTTATTCTATTATATTTGCAAAATATTAACATATAGTGAATATTATATAAAGACTTACTAAAAGATTTATATAATAGATATTTTTATTTATTTTTTTAATTATTTTTTATAAATTAGTCTATAATTAATCTAGCTTTTTATTTAGTTATATTTACGATTAATTTATATTAAAAATCGAAATATAATCTTCTATTATAAATAGTTTTTTAATTTATCTTAATTTATAATATTTTATCTACTAACTTTAAGCCTTTATAATATCTCTTTAAACTTTCTTGTAAAGCTTCTTTATATATAATATTTAGATATATATATTTTTTTCTATCTCTCTATAAACTATTAAGTCAATTGCGATTACTTTAAGGTTTATACTATAAACTAATTAAAAAAAGTTATCTTACTAAATGTTTATTTCCCGTTATTATATATAAACTGTATAAATAATCGATAGTTTATTCAATTATTTTATAAGAAATTAATATATTTTTATAAACACTATTCTAGTATACTATTTGACTATTCAGTTTATCTATCTATTTACAGATAGTAAACAGTACTTATTAAATATTTAATTTATAAGTAATAAATAAAATCTAATTAAAAATTCTTTATAAATATATTTTTACAATTAATGACTATTATCTTTAGCACTTTATAAAAACTAAAGATTTTATAATTAAGAATATATATAAATTCTTCTCTTTTTAATACTTTTTATCTAAAAATAAATCAAATTATCTTATTTAAGCAATTTATAATTACTAATATTACATTATATAATTCTCATAAATTTTCTAGATCTTCCCGCTTTATATTTACAAAAGATTTTATAATAAAATCTATCGCGATTTTCTGTTAAGAGTTTTTTAAAATTAGTAAAAACTATAACAAGTTATATTTTTTTCTTTTTTATATATATAAATTCTAATAGACTTTATAAGTCTTTATATATTTTACAATAAATTTACAAAATTTAAATTAAAAGAATTTTTAGCTTATAAATTTATAGATTTTCTTCTTTATAAAGTGCCCTGCGATAGAATTATTATATAATTTCATATAGATTTTTATTTTTAAATAATAATAATTTAGAAGATATAATTTCTTTTAATAGTAAAATAAATTTTTTTTATAGTTACTATTTTTTTTATAATTATAAAATACTCTTTATTTATAAAAGATCTTTATTATAATTATTAAATTTTTTAATTACTATTTAAACTTTTTATATAAATTTATTTATTATAAAAACCTTTAGAAGTTCTTTTAGCAGTTTTTATAAAAAGTTAGTATAATATAGCTCTTTTTTATTATAAATCTTATATAACTTTTTTTATAAAAGCTTTATTTTTAGAAAACTTTTATTTTTAATAAAATATATAATTATAAATTATTTATTCTTTAGTTAGACTTCCGCGATATTATTACTTCTATTTCGCGTATAATTTACACTTATAGTCCAGATTTTACTTATAATAGTCTTTAAAACTAGATATTTATTTATAAGTTTTAGTTATTTTTATTTTATATATTTTAATGCTTATAGTTTAGATATTATCTGCAATAGTCTTTAAGATTAGATACTTATTTATAAATTTTAATTAAACTAGCAATTTGCGCTTTATATATATATATTATATTTTTTCCGATTCTTCTTACATTAGCTATCTTAAAAATAATTAATTTTTTACAAAAAACTATTTGTAAGACAAAGCTTTTCTATATAATAAATAATTTTAAATTAAAATCTAACTAAAATTTATAATTAATAAATCTACATTTATAAAAGAACTTTAGTAAATATTTAAAAGACATTAAAAGCTTTATAATTTATAATTACTTATATTTTTTATAATATCTGTTAAAGATAATATTACTATTCTCTAAAAACTTTTATTATTGCGAGAAGTTTTTACTCTTTTATAATATAATTTTTTTTTGCGACTGTAAGCTTTTATAAAAAAGAGATTACTAATCTTTAATTTTAATTACTAAAATAGAGTTATATTAAGATTCCGCAAAATTTATTTTTAAAATATCAGTCTTAACTTGCAAAACTAATTCTTTTATAAAATAGTTTAATTTAATTATTTTTATAAATTACTTTTTTAATCGATTTATAGCTTCGCGAGTCTCTAAAGTTATAATATTTTTTTAATTTTTAATTATTTATATTAATCTATCTTTAGATTTACAAAAAGAATTCATTAATACAGCTATTATTTTTGTATAAATATAAATAAATTTATAATATTAATTTATAAATTTTAAAAAAACTAGAATATCGCGAATAATCTCTAATATTAATTATTTTTCAATAATAATTATTTGCGAGAGCTTTATCTTAACTTTATTAAATATAATAATATATTTTAAAAAGTTAATCTTTTATATTATAAATATATATTTATTTTATTTATAGCAAAATTCTGATTTACATAATTAATAAACTATTTCGCAAATATATTTATAATGAGTCTTCTTATTCTATAAAAAAATAATAATAGTATTAATATATATTATTATTATAATATCTAATAGATCGCGAAATATCTAGTTTATATATTTTTTAAATAATTACAGAAACATTTATTAAGCTACATAATATAATTAAATATTTAAATAATTTATATTTTATATAAAAAATTATTTTCTATTTTTTATTTTTTATAATATAAATATAATTATATATATTATAGAAATCTAATTATATAAAAACTATTATATTCAATAAACGCGCAATAATCTTGTCTATAAAAGAAAATAAATAGTAATTTTTTTATAATATCTTATTTAATTTATAATAGTCTATATATATATAAATCTCTTTATTTTTCTTAGATATATATAGCAATAATGTACCCGCGAAAATTTTTAATAGTTAAATCTACTTTTCCGCGAGTATTATCTAGATATATTTATAAATTGTTATTATTTTTTAAAAAAAATAATAATAAAACAGTTTAAATAGAGGATTCCTTTTTTTATAAGATTTATCTTTAGATCTATTCCTTCGCAATAAGACAAAAATTTCTAAAAATTTTTTTAAAGAAAACATTTATAAAACTCTTATGTTATTCTAATAAACTCTTCTCTATATAATTTTTTTTTGCAATAATTACACTAACTTAAAATAGCTAATTTAGATTTTTATATACTATCTTTATAAAATTATTTATAAAAATTTTATTAATTTTAATTAACTTTTTATAAAAGATATATTTTTCTGCTACTTATTACATTTCTAAATTATAACTCTTTAATCAAGATATCTCTAATAGTATTTATTTTATATTTAAAAATACTATTATAAATACTTAAAACTTTCTTTAGATATCTTATAAGTTTTAAAACTTAATTATAATTTTTGCAATATTTTTATCTTATAACTTTTTTTTATTTATCGTTCGTATAAATATTTAATATAAAAATATTTATTATCTAACTTATTTCGCGAGTAAAAATAATACTATATTTATTTAATTTCCGTTATTAATTAGGGTCTCGCGATCTATAAATATTTTATTAAATAATATTATCTTAATTAGTAAAAAAGTACATTTTATAATAAATTAATTTTTATTTTAAAATAGTCTTTTTATAGAAAAGAGATATTATAGTTATAAACTTCTTATTTTATATTATTTTTTTATTTTTTTCTTTAAAATATCTTAAATAATTTACATAATATATTTAACTTTTTTGTAATAAAAATAGTCTTTAGTAAAAGATTTATTTATTTATTAACTCTTTATTTTTCTTATTTAATAACTATCTATTTATAAAAAATTTTTATATTTTTTTATTATATAAATCTCTTTAAACTGCTTTCGCGAGTCTATACTAATTATAATAAATTATTATATTACTTACCTTTTTAGCTTATAAAGATTTTGTTATTTATAGTTATTTATAAATTTATTATTAATAGACTCAATTAAAGTCTTATAATAAAAGATATTAATTCTATAAATATACTTTAAAATTAATTTTATTCGCCAATCTTTTATCCAATTACAAAGGAAAATTATAAAATAAATAAAATAAGATATTTTCTATAAAAAATTCTTTTAATTTTAATTAACTCTACTACTTACACTATCTATTAAAATACGCGAATTCTTTCTCTCTATTATATAATTATATATAGAAAGCTTTTATTTATATTATATACTGTCTATTTATAGGATTTTCTAACTGTTTCAATAAGAACTAGTAAAAACTTTTTCAGCTTTATAAAGAATTGATTCTTTTTTAAGTTTCTATAGATCTTATGAAATAGAGTCTAAATATATTAATATAAAATTAAAATAATTTTTTTGCGAGCTAATTTATTTTTTTAAATTATTTAATCTTTTATATAAATTTATAATAATTCTTATAAATTAGGATTTGATACTGTTTCTTCTTAAAGAATAATTATAAAAATAAAGATTATTTCCAAAGAGATATTATATAAGCTTAAATATTTTATTTGTATATATTTTTATAAGGCTAATTTGATACTTCTTTTCATAATTTTAATATATTTGACTTATTTATAAATAATCTTGATTATTTTTATTTTTTTATAAAACTTATTTAAGAAAAGATTTATATAATTTATTATTTTATAATTGCTTTAATCTGTAGCCGAAATACTAATTTTAATTGTTAATATTAATAATTAAAAATCATTAATTTTTTTACTAAGATTATAAATAAATAAATTATTTATTTTTTCACGAGAAAAATAAGTGCTCTAAAGTAAGATATTATAAAACTTAGTTTACTAATGTATTATTTTTTTTAATCTTATTATTTCTAACGGATGTATTGCGAAGTTAAACATTAAAAATTATAAAGATATTTAGTTACTAAAGGTTTTATAATAGATATAAAAGGTAATAATAACTAAAAAACAGATATTATAAGATATTATTATAACAATAAGATTAATATTCTAGATTAACTCTAAAAAACAGAACTTTATTTTTCTATAAAAATAACTCATGCATGTAATAACTTAACTCGCAGCTAAGTTATTTGTAAATAGCTTCTGTAGCTAAGTACATGTCGCGAGGGTCTTATAAGTATTTAGTAGTAAAGTTAAAAGTAATTAAGATTTATTTAAAAAAAAAACTTATAAAAAAAATTTATTATTTTTAGCTTAACTCAATTTAGCTTATCTATGTTTATAGCTATAAAGCTTAAAAAAGATCTATAATTTTATATAAATTATTAAAAGCTAAATTTAATTATAAAAAAGAATTATTATTCTTTATCTTTTATAAATAAACCTTTAAATTACTTAAATTATATTAAGATTTTTAAACAGTTAGATATTAGATAAAGCTTTTATTAAATTAAAATATATTTTAATTTTATAAATTTAATTATATTTCAAACTAAATACGACTTTTATAAATATTAACTATTATTTTTTAGATTATTTAATAGATCTATTATATTTTAATAATTTATAAATAATTTCTTTATTAATCTTATTAACAAATATATAGCTGTTTATATAAATAATATTCTGATTTTTAGTAAAAATAAACTTAAATATAAAAATTATATATAGAAAGTGCTATACCGTTTTTATAAAACAGATTTATAAATAATAATTTATAAATATAAGTTTAATATTAAATAAATAAAGTTTTTAAATTTATTTTAACTTTAGAAAGAATTAGAGCAGATTTAAAAAGAAAATATAATAATTTTTAGCTAAAAAGTCTTAATTACAGTTTAAGAAGTGAATTTATTTCTTAGATTTTATAACTTTTATTATTAGTTTATAGAAATTTATAATAAAGTTATTAAATTATTATATATTTTTATTAAAAAGCTTATCCTTTTTAAATAGATTTCTTAATATTAGAAGATATTTAATTAGTTTGAAAAGTTTTTAATATTTATACTATTTTTATATTATTATAATTTAATATTACTTTTACAGTTTAAAATTAACGTTTTTAATAGAATGATTATAAATATATTTTTTTAATTCATTAAAAAAGAATAATATTTAATTATCTATTTTTCTAAAAATATGCTTAATGTTAAACTAAACTATAATATTTATAATAAAAAGTTATTAATTGTTATTTAATTTTATAACTCTAAAAAATTGAATTAGAAAAACTCTAAAGTCTAAGTTAATTAAGATTTAAATAGATTATTATATATTTAAATATTTTATAATTATTAAAAAGTTTAATAGATATTAGATCTAATAATTAAAGTTTTTTCTTTTATTCTATTTTATTATTAAATATAGATTAAGATTTTAAAATATTATAATGAATATTTTTACTAAATCTAAAGAAGAGCTTTATAGATTAAAGCTATAGATTTTTACTTTATTAAAACTAGATTAATTTAAAAAAGATATTTAGTTTTAAAAAAATATAATAATACTTTTATTTTTAAAAATAAATAATATCTGATTAATTGATCGAGTGCTTTAAACAAATTATATTTTAACTAATTTTAATAAGTAATAAATTACTATAATAAAAGAAAGATCTAAATAAATACTTTAAAATAAACTTTTACTATATTAAGATTAGCTAATAATATTTAAAAAAGATAATTTTTATATTTATCTTTTAAATATAATTTATTAATAACTCTTTATAGTATATTTTAGCCGTATAAAGATAGAAATCTTAATAAAAAAATTAATACTAATAATTATACTAGCAGTATAATATTCAGTATTATACAAATAAATTATTAATTTATAATAAAATAAGTACTAAATAAGACTTATTATTAAAGATTTTTTAATCTTTTTGTATTCTTAATTGTCTGTGAAAATATATTTCTATAAATTTTTAATCTTATTTTAAAAACAGATATACCTATAACAAAGCATATATAATTATAAACTAATAAATAAAATAAATAATCTTTATTCTTTATTATAAAAATATAATTATAATAAGAATGGCCCAGCTCTTCCTTAAATATATATATTAATAAATTAAATTATTAAATTCAATTCTTTTAAATTAAGATAATTAATTAATTTTTATTTTTTAGAAAGAATTCTATCTATAATTATAAATTAAGTAGAAGCTAATCTTTAAATAAAAATCTTTAATAAATAGTTATATAAAAATTATAAATTAATATCTTATTTAAAAGTTATTTATTTATAATATATTATAAGAATAACTAATCTAAACTATTTCCGGCTATAGAAGTAAAATATAGATATAAATTATAAATTTCTTTTAGTTAAACTATATTCTTTAATTTTTATAATAAGCTATAGAACTAGATTAAAGTTTAATAAATAGTTTATAAATTAGAATAAATTTAGAATTATACTAAAAATTAAATTAGATTTATTTAGATTAAAATAAAATAATAAGCGGATAAGTATTAGAAACTAGTAAACTTTATAATTAATAATTTAATATATATTATTATGAAAGATTTGAATCTAAATTAGTTAAGTTATAAGTTTAAAAATTAATGAATTAATCTGTATAAAGTTATTAAGTAAGTTAAATATATCTTTAAACTAGAACTATTTTTTATATTATAAGTATATTTATTATTTATATTTAACATACTCTAAATAATAATTAATTTTTTATTTATAATTAATTAAATTTATAATTCCGAGCTCTCGATTAAACTTTAAAATAAATTAAAATAAATAATTAAAAAAAAATTTATATTTTAAATATATAATAAAGAATTATACTATTACGTCTAGTGAGAAGATTATCTACTATATTCTATATAATATCTTGTCTCTAATTTTTATAACGCGTTATTAAAGCTATAGAAATTCTATAATTAATATTTAAAAAAATTAGATTTGCTATAATAACTTACTAGCTGGTTCATTATTATAGCTAATAATAAATTTCTGAATAAATATAATAAAAATAACTTATTAATTTAGTATTACAGAATTATAAGACCGCAGAACTAGTCTTTTTAAAAGAGAAAGATAATATTATATTCTGACTTAGCTAAATATATATTATAATTAATAACTTATCTAGAAGAGTTTTAAAAAGAGTTCTAATTAAATAAAGAGATATTCTAGTTAGCTTTATAAAAGGACTTAATATATTAGTAAAAAATATTAATTAACGTAATCGGACAGCGAACCGCCGCGACAGCGAACCGCCGTTTCTCACTATAACTACTACTATAAAAATTGGAAATTTATAACAGATATAGATATTGATAAATGATAAGAATACAGTAGTAAATTATACTATATTAAATTATTTTATTAAGATTTTATAGAAAATTACAATTTTTATAGTCTCTTTTTACTCTCATTACAATATAAAATATTTCTATATTTAAGTATAGGAACTATCGCATTCGGGAATTAAATATTGTAATATAAGATTTACTATCTGTAAACCTAAGTAACCTTTGGATTATTTTATCTCTTTTAACGTAAAATATATTTAGTTTATATAGATAAAATAGCCTTTGAAAGGAAATCTTCTATTATATATAAATGATAGAGTTCCAATTTTTATAGTAATAGTTATAGTGAGAAACGGCAGTTCGGTATCGCGGCGGTTCGCTGTCCGATTACATTATATAATAAAATTATTAGAAATTTCATTTACAACTAAATTTAAAGATATTTTTTGAATAAATATATAATAAATAAAAAATATATATAATTTTAAAAGTATTAATAGATATCTAAGTATAAATTGCTCCGTATATAATTAATTTAGATAAATTATAATTTATTAATTGCGGAATTTTCTGAATGTAAATAAATATATTTAAATTTTAATAAATAATATTATTGTTTAAATATATTCTATAAAATTAGATAATATATATAAAAGTGTAATATTTGTAACTATATAAAATTATAATATAAATAAAAATATAAACTACTAAAAATCTTTTTCATGTTAAATTAACTATAGCAGAAGATAATAATAGATTTTATTATAAATTTATTAAAGAATAAATTTTATATAAATTTTTAAATAATTATTAATTAATTTATAAAAGAAATTATATTATATATAATAAAATAAATTATTTTTAAAGTAATAGTAAAAGCACTAATAAATATAGTTTTTTAATAATATAGTTTTTTAAGAAAAATTATATTAGATTGTGGTATTTAGTTTATCAATTATATATTAAGAAAAGTATATATTTATTAAAGATAGTTAAAAAACTATTAATTATTTATTATTTATAAATAGATAGAGCTATTAAATAAGTAAATAATACTATTAAAATTTATTTATTACTTATTACAGAATTAATTATTAATAGCTATATAAATATAGTTATTAGATTTTTATTTTTCTTTATAAGCTATAACTATAAGCTAAATCTAATATATATAAAAGTTACTAAAAATTTAGATCTTAATATCACTAATTTAAATTTACTTAGATAAAAAGATATTATTATATAAAAGATCTAAAATATATTAAATAAAGTTTAGATTGCTATTACTTATATTTAATACAATATAGAAAGATGAATAAATAAGTTTTATTAAATGATTTTGTTATATAAAATAAATAATAAAATTTAATTAAAATAAAAAAATATTTATATAAAGTGGCCCAGTAAAATATTAGATTAAAAAAATATAAAATATGTTATTGTCTAATTAATAGATTTTTATATTGTATAACTAGATATATTAAAAAGAATCTACTTAATATTTTATATTAATTTACTTTATTTAATATTAACCGACCTATTTCCGTTCTAAAAATAAAATAATATATAGCTAAAATCTATTTTAATAAATAATAAATTCAAATATACAGTTAAAGAGATTTTAGATAAATAATATACAAAAAAATTAATTATAATATTTAATAAAATAAACTAAATATATTATATTAACCTAAAAGCTTATAATTATTATAAATAATATTAAAATAATAACTCGCTAGCAGCGCTAACTCTAATATAATTTTAATTAATTATTATATAATTTACTATTATTTATTTCTAAACTAAGAATAAAGAAGAACTGCCTTGAATTTAAAACTAATTAAAGAAAGATCTAATTACTTTTAATATTTTTTAGATATAAAAAAAATTAAAAAAAAATTTTCTTGGTTTGTATATTGTTATATAATCTTTTTTAATTTTTTAATAATATTATAAGAGAGAGCAATAATATTTATAAATTTAGATTTATCTTTATTCAAGATATAATAGTTATAGTATACTGTATTATTATAGAATTCATATCTAATAAAAAAATTACTCTATTATTTAGACAATTATATAATATAACGAAATTTTAATTA
>JAMAHN010000077.1:0-38908 GCA_023627535.1 Aspergillus sp. S1802E
GGAATAGTACAAATACATCTAATAAATGCTTCAATTCACACCATCAGAACTCTGAAACGAAAGAAGACAATTCTCCTTTACATGAGCTATCTATAGAAGAAGGGAGGGGCCAAGAAGCCTGTCGGAATAAACCAGGCCATTCCCCGAATGAGCTCGTGGCGCCGCTCGATATTATAGAGGGTTGGACTACACATTGATTGGGAGAGGGTCAGCGCAAACTTTGGTTCAATATGGACGAGATATACTGATAGGTGGATCCGACAAAACCGCGTCGCGTGTGAGCGCAAAGAAAAAAAGACTGGCCGGTCAACCCGTGTTATTACTGCAAATTTACATTCGGATTTGTAAGCCACAGCGTTGATATTGAAATCATTTGTTCTTATCTTGTCCTCGTCTTCATATTAGATTCATCAGGGTGTGACTATATGAAGGAGATCAGGTAGCTAGTTAGAGGAAACAATACCATGGCTTGGATGAGACATGGCGTATATATACGAATTTGGTGTCAAGCCAACACAACCTTTTTTTTCCTAATTGTTTCTTCCAGCAAATATATGCGTGCCTGGTAGCGAAAACAGTCGGAAAGTGATGGCCAACCAATAGAGCTGCGCCGCAAAGCTACCGCAGATACCGACAGGGCATGGGTGGCGAAAGTTAAATGCTCGATTGGGTAGCTAATTCGGGACTCAACGTCAAGCATTGGGGGAGTGGGATGAAGCACTACCGTATACCCTTTTTCAGAACCCCCACTCGTGGGATGGAATTCTTCTAAAAAAGAGAAAGATTTAAGGTGGGGAAGGTATAAAGTAGACCATTTTTGATCATAATTGTGTGAGTAGGATAATTTTGAGGAGATAAAATCTTACATCTTTTTGGAACTTAACAACCTATCAATTTATGTGATATGTGTGGCTGGGGTAGGTAAAATTTAATTGGCCACATGAGGTATCGTGGGCGCTTATACGGCATGGCAACCCCTCTCGTGAGGGAAAGACCTAGTTTCCCACCTACAGGCGGGCAATACATCATAAGTAATAAATGTTGCTCTTTGCCAACCTTCTTACATCTGCTGAGATAGACATATCCTCATATTAATAAGATATTACATCTGATTTCACCAAATCCCTAAAAATGGCGGACAGCCAGCAGGTTCTAGCGAGGTTCGGTGCGTATGTCCTTTTTACCATGCTCGCACAGCAGATAAATTCAGCTACCAGGGGCGAGGTACTTGACACCATTGCCAATGTACCAAGCGACATACCATCGACAAACATACTCCCAAGTTTCGACGAGTTGCAAGACTATCCAGACGGTTCAGAAGGTGATGGGCCTTGCACGACTGTTTTGAACATACCTGTCACGATAATCAACCAACCCCGTGAAATTCTTTCTTCGCCAACCCGCAGATACCGGGGTCATGCTACTCTACCCTCTTGAGCAGTTTACTCATCGTGATCTATACCGTTCATATGTGCACAGAATACTCCTAGAGTCATATCCGCAGTGGAGTCGGTACGGATTTTGGGGAGAATTGTTTCTCCTTGGCCAGATGCGCATTACCTCGCTTCAAGGTCTCGCGCTCATTACGGGTCTCTTAAATCAGTTAGAAGATGAGAAAAGACCCGTTGAAGATATCCTTAGGAAAGTATCATATCTCGTCCAGCGCCGGTACTTTCAAGAATTGATTGACAATAACATCCCGGATCCGACGGAAACATTTCTAAGATATTTTCACAAGGACTGGGCAACTGCGAGCGAGGAATAACAGAAGCAGCGCCTCATCAGGTTTCAAAACAAACTGCTCTTGGCCGCCATTGGTTGATTGTCTCGAGTCGTAATAGAGATGATATCGAGCAATCACTGGAGGCTTATGTGTACACAAATACCGGTGGACAAGCAAATATGCATCTGCGTATTTAAAATCACTCAGAAACTACCAACTTTGGCCAACAGGCTTGATCGACATTTCCCAGGCAATAGAACGAGTGGGAAATATGCCAGATCCAATCCCTGATAAATGGAGTACTCCTTGCGCGTATGGGTACAAACATATCGCACCGAATTACAGAAAGGACGGTCAGTGGTGGATAAACCACCTTAGGAAGAATGCCGGGCTCTGTCTACATTACGCTCGAATGCCAAATCCGAGTTCAGCCTTCTCTCAAATACCACACTAGTACGACAATCACGNTACAGTATAAAGATTGATCGTCCTCCTGTAGTCCCAAAGAGTCAAATGATGGGGGTAGCGTTTACATGCCTACATGCTTAAGGAATAAACAGTTTTTTTTTTCCGGTACGGGCCAGGGGGCGGGGTCAAATCATCCGTAAAACCCTTTAAGGTGGACGGTAGGGGCCAGAATCGGAGCATCTTCTATCGAGTTATTTTTGCTACGCTCTTCCTAGATTCCTGTGTACGAAGGGATGATACGAGGAGCTTTGGGAATGCTAAATTATTGTTGTGGAATTTAGTCAAATATCTCATACGGCCCTGGACAGAACTTGAGGTTCCCCTGTAGAAATGCAACATCGGTATAAATACACCTAGGAACAGAGAAATTGCCATTACCCTAGCAGCTATTTAATTGATCCCTTGTGACGACGATAGAATATTTATTTCTAAATTACCCCATCAAAGCACTGTTCAGCAATGGCAACGGAAAAACTAATAACCAGACGCGGTCGACCAAAGAAGCTTGATCAGGCAACAATAAATAGAATTGTTCACGCTGTCCAAACTTCTAACACTTTGAATGGGGACGAGCTAATCAAAAAACTTGATATCCCAAACGTCCACATTCAAACTGTTAGGAATCACCTAACCCATGCTGGTTATTGCAAG
The DNA here is from genome assembly GCA_023627535.1 of Aspergillus sp. S1802E. Taxonomy (NCBI): domain Eukaryota; kingdom Fungi; phylum Ascomycota; class Eurotiomycetes; order Eurotiales; family Aspergillaceae; genus Aspergillus; species Aspergillus sp. S1802E. The sequence continues at coordinate 2,843 of JAMAHN010000077.1, forward strand.
AGCCTAGACTGTCAGCAATTGTGGCTCACGGCTGATGCCAAAAATGTGCGGCTAGAATTTGCTGCTTCTCACAAGAGCTGGAGAGCCGAGTGGCGCTCTGTCCTTTTTGTTGCGTGCGCTACATTTGATCTCAGCCCAAAAGGACAGGCAAGAGCCCATATCAGCAAGAACGAGTTGCTGTGTGCCCAATGTCAGCTGGACAAAGATGAAGAATACAAAGACGGTATCCATGTGTGGTCAGCTGTCGGGTTTAATCTGAAGAATCCACTCCTTTTTCCCACAGGAGATAATCCGACTTTGACACGGCCTATAAACGATAAGAAACAGCACATTATTATCGAAAGTGGGCCTTCTGGCGCATCAACAGCGTGGGTACAGGAGAAGCTCGCCTCACAATTGGAGACGTCAAACATTGAGATTATTCCTTGTCCGCGAAGCTGCTCTGACTTTAATGTGTCGCAAGATGTGCTATTTTATTTGAAAAAGCAACTCCAGAAATCTCGCTTCGATAATCTTGACTATCTGAAAATTGGGCTTCTGCAGGAGTGGGATCGTGTCTCCGTCCGCAGGATCAACAAGCTTATCAATTTGATGCCTTCACGAATGAACCAGATTACTATGCGGGGTGGAATGGCAATATAGAGGCAGATACTTCACTTGAATACTAGAGCCTCTTTGATCCGTTATATAGCTCCACAGGCGATGGGATGGTTGTCTCCGGCGCTGATATGATACCTTATATTCAAATAATCGAGCCACCAATTCATGAAGTCATGCGAGCTCGAACTTCAGCTCAAGTTTTATTGAATTCTAAAAACAATTTCAGAGTTCGATGTCAGTACGCCTACATTCCTCTATCTGGTATTTGCAGCTGTTTGTGACAGCCAAAAAATAAAGAATAGTTTCTTTTGTTCCTTTTCTTGTTCCCAGGCCCGTATCCTCCACTAGCTCCTAGTATATATCAACACATTTGATTACCACAGGCGATGGAAGGACCAACACCTGTCTGCTTTAATTCACGCTGCTAGTATGGTATTCACCAGAACAAACAATGAGAGTTGATAATGGTAAATATCGCGCCGCAGAAAGTTCCAGAAACAACTTGGTCTCGGCCGGAATTTGTTCGCAGCAACAGAAAAGCTCTCATACAGCGTGATACTCTTATCTGGCAAAAGATTAAGCACTATAATGTGAGCGGATCTAATATGAGTTCCTCGTCACTATTCTAAGTAGTTATAAGAAGAATGGGACAGAATACTTTGATCGTTTCCCCTCTGACATTGCAGAACGACACCCCGAAGCGATTAAAATAAATAAAATGCATGACCAAGCCGTCAGGAACCTACTTTGTTGGCCGTTTAAGCTACCAGATTTGGACGTTACGTAGATTGTTAATTAAATTGATTTATATTGCCAGGAAATGAACCGTCTGCATCCTCAAATTTACGCCAGGAGGCGAATACCGAAAAGAAATAACAGGAAGAGGAAAAGGGCGTGAGATATATATCTGAATTGTAACTAGGTTTTTAAAATTGGTATATTTCTTTGAAATATCTATAAAATTAACTCAGCATCAACCTGTTGCCAAATTAGAAATCAATTTCACATTTAATTAACGCCTCTATAACGCTGGCTTTAGAGATTGTTAACAACCTATTATTCCAGTGAGCGTTTCTTTCCACGCGGAGGTTTATAGCAGTAAATATCTTCAAGATAATAAGATAACTCCGCCAATGACCCAAATTCATTAGTACATGCCAGGTAATAACAGTGAAAGTCACCGAGTAGAGCTTCACCGGTTAAATAAGATTAAACGTGTCTGTATTACTTAACTATATCCAAGTATTGTTCCATCCGTTTCGTAGACCATAAGCTAGTATCGCCTAAGCAGAATAGATAATAACCAGGCTTGACTGGACAATTCCGGAAAATTATAGGGTCACATTGAAGCAAATCACCCGGGTTGCAGAGATAAGCCTTGCAATGCTTATACCAATCTTGCCGATTATTAAGCCACTCGCTGCACTCGAAGCAAAACTCCGTAAAACTATTATTATTAATTTGGCCTATTGCGTTTGACATGTAACGATATAGATAAAGCCATTGTCGGTATAAATGGAATCTATCAGATTAGTCCAGTTAAGATATAAATAAGAGTATGTCTATCTATCTAACGATTTACCGTATATATACCTTCTATCGACTGACTTTAGACCAGAGCGAAAGGCAACTTGGTAATATTCTCTGCAGATTCTTTCTAACGCTAGTATAGCTTCTCGTCCTGTTAAGCTTCGTATAGATAACCTTATAAGCAAAATCTGGGCGAGAAGATCACGCTCTAGTATAGTGTGTCGATGATAGAGGAATATAGTATATTTATAAATACTTTCCGCTTAAGAATTCTGCTGGAGATGACGTTATTATTTTAGTTTCTCTAGATACAGCTTGTTCTTTTTACTCTTGACACGACAGCACTGTAGCCGGATCTCTTGAGCAGTTTCAAGGTCATTCACGCTTTTAAGCTGTTTCTTAAAAGACGTCGATTCTTTGTTAAGAGCCATAACATTATCTCTTTTCTAAAACTCAAACTCCGCTTTCGCGGGTAGTGATTGCTACAAATTAGTCTTTTAGTACAAGCCCATACTCCGTCGATTTTAGATATACTTATGGCGAGATGCGATATTCAAGTAAATTGCAGGCCCGTCTACTTCGCATACTAAATGAGCATATGATCTGCCAAAGGTGCGAGATTTGACATGTCTGGCTTGTTTCATGCGGGCTATCTGGGAATACTTTTTATCTATAGCACATTAGTACTTAGACGTGGACGCCAGATTAGGATATTTTCTTGCCCGCTTCTATAAGATTTTACCGGCAACACGCACAGGTGGTAACATTCCGACTATATCCGCTCCAATAATCAAGATCTGCAAACTCTTTTCCAAAAGTGTTAACACCCTTTGTCCTTCCGGTAGAGCGTTTACAGTTAAGTTTATTAAATGGCCGGAAAATTGGAATATTGAGAAGATTATCCCGGAAATATATAACTGAGATAATGTAATTATCTCGTGTAGCTAGATTAGTAAGCTTGATAGAGTCGACCGCGTCAAGTATTTCAGAACAGGAATTATACTGGAGGAAGGCCCGGTCATTAGAAAACAGTGGCAGCATAAACAGAATAAAATTAAAGAATAGCGGTATCTTCTCCCTGTATATCTTATAGAAGGCGTGCATAAGGAGTTCTTATCTCTTTATCCGTCAATAGTCTTTAATGTACTCCCGAGAATATGTCAAAACTAGCATCGGGGTTTAATCAATCAACTCTATAGTAAGCACAAAATGCTACACAGTATCAGTAATGCAGCTTTGATAATTTATAAATGCGAAGTACGAACCTTGTAGCATACTGTTATAACATTGGCGCGAAGAACGGAGTCTTCATTATCGCTTTTTTTTTGACGAGTAGCGCTTTGGCGGGCTGTTGACTCATAGACTTCTCCAGTTCTGGCAGAGAAAAAGCAGTATAGCAGTATTGATGCCGAGAGCTGGACTCTACTTTAGTCAGAATAACAGCCTCAGTATTCTTTGAAGTCTCTATATCAGAGCTGTGCTTTAAAAACGAGCAAATTATTCGAAGAAAAGCCGTCTTTAGGCTTCTTGACATTTGGAAGACCTAATTTATTTGCCAGATCTAATATAATATACTACAGGTCTCATTAGTATCCTATATAAACCTAGTTAAAGCGAACAAATCTCCTTCATTGTTGTGGACATGCTTTGGAAGATATGGAAGTCCCGGTTATGGGCCAAGTCTGCCTTAAAGTGCCGTTAAAAACTTTTAATAATATCAGATACAGGTTTCTTCTTAATTTGTCCATCCATGTTTTTAGTCACGAACTCAAGGAAGGCTTTATAGATCTGGATGTCAGGGAAAGATCGGGCAGTGGGATGTAACTCTAGGAATCTAAAACATTAGCGTAGATTCTTTGTATGCTGGAAGTGTTTATCTACCGGTCAAATATCTTAAGAGTCTTCTCATAATCTGTCTCTGTCTTAGGAAGAATGGCTCATTTTATCTCTTTGTTGTCGTGGTCATCGAGGTTAACCACGCACGTAAATCTTCCCGCTAGACCTTGACGCATATTGATCGAGTAGCCTGGAGCATGAAAAGGATAAAGGGCGGGAGAATGTAAGCGCCATGTTTATAACGTCGTGCCTGCCCCTCCTTTCTGCTTTTTTGCACTAATGTTAAAATGTGACTTCTGGTAGTCTGGGTGCAAAATATTCAGGAGACTGAAGGCTTCACCTGAAGCCGCCGGAGTGTCGGCGTCAAAGCGGCAAGCCCGCTGGCGCTGCGGTGGGTGACCACCGACATATACATGCTGTTGTATGTTTTTGCTTTCCATTTTTTTGGTTGATTCGTTTAAAGCCTCTGAGCTACTCTCCATTGGAAGGCAGGCATCCGCGAAGAAGTTAACCTGATAAGGGAAACGATGTCTGGCCCACCCTCCGAACGACTGCCGCCTAAAGGAATGGGTCCATATTAGATGGGATTGACCATGACTGAAAAGATGTATATATTAAAAGGCCAATCCGACACTATCGGAGAATTAGCCAGTCCGCCGAGGGCTAGCTAGATAGTGAAATAGCTAGCATTAATGACATAATGTGCCTATTAAAGAGAGTCGATCTAGTTCAGATCCAAAAAGGACGACCAAAGGTGATGCTCTTAAATGTGTGTGCGTGTGCAAAGGATGATATCTCCCGTTGCGCCAACGGCTTTAATTTCAAGCGTAAATTAGCAACTTCTAAATTCAAGCACATACGACCATAGTAGGTCTATATTGAACTAGTTGGTTACTACGACGGCTAATTAAGCGGTATCATCAAAAGGGTGCTTCAACAAACACTTTCAACCCCCAGCCTCCTTCTTTTCGGTCTGGTCGAAAGTAAGATAGTCTTGTAGCGCTCAACTCAGCGCTCGGTTGATTGAGAAGTAGGTCAAACACAAATCGTCCTTGAAAATTACTCGCGGCAGCGGAAAGAACTGCTTCCGTAAGAGGGAGCCTCTCGCCCAACCACTTTAGCAGAGTTTTTATGGCGTCAAAAGGCTCCCAGTTATTGGAAGCAGCAGCTATTGCTATGGCTTCTGACACGATACTGCTGGCAATTAACTCATGTGAAAGCTCGTTAAGCACCCAGGACTTGCCATAGTTGTACGCGGCGGCCACAAAAACCTTCTCTGTGATATTCAAATCATCTCCAATTTTTCCACGTAAAAATTGTAAGATACGGTGGCCTTGTTCATTCTCTCCCGCGGCTATGAGGACGTTTTCGGTGATTAGTCTGTGGTCTATCCCTTGATCGAAGACTATTTTCATGGCGCGGTATGATGATGCTGCAGCAACCAACATCTCTTCTGTGATAGGAAGGCGAATCGAAATTTGGCCAAGAAGGAAAGACATTGTTTGCTCGTTTGGTCTGGTGATGATTTTAGTTGCAATTATCTCTGGCGAGAACAATTCTCGGACACCACGATTGCTAAGTTGAAGCTGTAAGATCTGATTGCCATTGTTGTAATTCTTCGCTGCTGCAAGGAGCACATAACGAGTAATTTGCAATTCTGGACAATGGGCCAGGATGGCTGATACCACTCGACTATCTCCATAGCGGGCTGCTTGTCTGAAAGCATTTTGCCTGAAGCGATGTTTGACGTTCAAAGATGAGCAATAATGGATGAAACATGCCTGGTAACATTCTCGCGCAGTTAATCAGCACGTCCTCGGTGAGTGAAAACCTGTCACCCAGCCTATCGAGGACGATTCGAAACGTGGGCGCGCGTAGGGAGTATTCTCGACGGCTTCCGAGAATAAAAGACCTACCTTTTCTTTGTCCAGCAGTAATAACAGCACTTCTCTCCGCACCATTGATTTTTGAATAAACTCCCAAGCACCTCTTTTGTAATCGGCAGAGCTTCGGCTTGATCGCGTTGAAGTAACTGCCACAGCACTTCATAAGAATCGCTGCCCAAAATCCGAGACAAGATATCTTCGCTGATAACGATTCTATTTCCGTAGACCAAGAGAAGGCTCATCATAGTGGTATGTTCATCACTAGCATAAAATGCGGCTGTGTCGATCAAGTCTTGTGGAATGGGGCAGAATCGCTCCTGATCGCGGAACAGTAACTGCAAAGTCTCGCGGCCACACGATGTATTAGAAGCCGCCGCTCTTATCAACTCATGTGTCAAACTAATTCTTCCGCTATGCTTTTGAAACAGTTGAGTCATATCTCGTCCGTAGTCGGAGTTTCGCGCCGCTTCGACAAGTGCAGCCTCCGACATGACAGCTTTTTCTCCGTAATAATCCAAAACTAGCCGTACATAGTCAACGTTTTCAGAACTGGCCACTCTCACTATAAGGGTTTCAATCTCTGCAGAAGACAAGTTCTTTCCAACGAAAGCCAGAAACGCCTGGAAGTGACTAATATCCATTCCACCCAAAACCGCGAACTTGAAAACGTGATCGCTGGAATGGATCTTGGGTTTAAAGTGAGAGAGAAGCAAGCTTAGCTCTGCAGGCACACAGCCAAAGCCGCAGGCAGCACTTTCGAAGACAGCTTCGGTTACCGGAAGGCTATCTCCAAAGATAGTAATGAGTTGTTTCAGCATCTCGAGTCCTCTTGTGTTTTGGACAGCATTATCCACGATTTGTTCAGAAATCGGAAGGCCCTGCCCAAGGCGATCGAGAAGTAATTGGAGCATACTTTCAACTCCATGTAAGGTGACCTCCTTTACTACTTCTTCTGTCACTAAGTCAAGAGCCCCATGCTCATTGAGGAGCGACTTCATTAGCTCAGAGTTTGCACAAGTTGCGGCAAAAATAAGAGCCCCATGAGAAACCGGGATCCAATTCTTGCTCTTAAAAAGACTAAAGCTCAGGTCGTCTGTTCTAGAAGGTGAATTCCTTCTGGATGCAAGCCAGAGCTCAAGACCGGGGATCTTGTCCTCTCTCAGATGGTCCAGAATGAGAAGAGCAAGTTGTGGGTTGTGCGAATAAGAGCAAAACAGGTCAAGTCCTTTCGAAATAGGCGACATTTGGCCGATTCGATGAAGTAGAAGCTTCATTATCTCCACCCCATCTTCTTCATTATGCATCAAGGCGTGTAGGACTTCCCGGGTAATCAGGGGACTTTCTCCCTGCAAATCAAGAATCATTGACATTAATCTCGCATTTCCTTGCCTAGCGATCGTTTCGACAGTATTCTGGTTTATCGGGAAATGCGGTCCCAGACGGTCAATGACCATCTCCATCATCTCAGGTCCGTTGGTCTTGTTCCATATCATGGCTTCAAACGTTTCCACTGTCGCCCGTAGGTTATCGTCTAGAAGCTCAAGGAGCATGCGAAAAGTGTCCTTACTCCCACATTGTGCTGCTGTAATAACAATATCCTGGGTGATCTCGATTTCACATCTGTACCGATCAAGGAGCCCACAGAATAGCTCCTTACCAGCGTTGCAATTACTCACTGCAGCCTCGACGACTGTGCTTTGTATTTCCCCCGGTATGTCATTAATAGCAAGCAAGAGAGTGAAAACGTCGACATGACCTCGTGAGGCACTTTCATCCAGTGGTGTTCTGCCATCTGATGATATGGAGTTCAGATAATCCTGACATAAACCATCAGGTTGGGAAAGCACATAAGGAACGAGACATCGGGGGCAGGCCTCGGATCACAGTCCGCGGTATCTATCAGTTGATGTGAAATTCACATGCAGTTTAGGCGCTGAATGAATCGAAACAAGGTTCTATTGAAGTATTGTACTCATATTGCGAGCAAGGCCATGATGATAAATTGACGCTAGCCACGATTTCCCCGCTGTGGCTGAGATTCCTGACAGGGGTTCGCGCCAATTATATTGGCCATCACAATTGTGCATACAATGAGCGTTGCGGATGCAGTTCTTTTACCAATTGTGTAGTATGCGTTTTTGAATTACTATAAACGAGGTGGAGCAGGTAAGCCTTTGTCTCTCATATGCTGGAATACGATGCGATTGGAAGAACGTGGCAAGAATTATAGTGGATGAAGTGAGCCTAGAATAAACACCGTATGAGCGACTATTTTTATGCCTGAGGCATCAGTTACCCTGTTCTGCTAAAATGGGCCATTTTTCTAATGGTATTGGGTACATGCATACCCCGTAGTAACATTCATTTGGTTAGCCTGATCTACAAGAGCCAATTGCTACGTCCGCCATCAGCGGATCTCATTCCGAAATCCCCGACCACACGTAAACATGACCTGTTTACGCGTCCAAGCAAGAATTACTGTAAGTAATAGCTTATAGTCTTCCAGTCAAAAACGCCCTGCAGCATGTGCGTCAACCACGTCGCAGACTCCGAGATTTGTCAACGATGGGGCAGAACAGAAGTACGTGGAGGTGTCATATCGCATTCAACTCAAATTCCTGATCTGCAAGTCTAAGATATGCGCTGGCTCTCGATTTGAGCCGAGGCCTGTGCTACTTGGTTACTCCGCAAGAGCTCTCGGTTGTTTCACAGCAACAAACAAGTAGAGTGGACTGCTTACTTTTTTTTGACGTGTTGTTTTGGCTCCTGTCAAAATTGATAGCTTGGAAATTCTGGATCCCTGATCCCGGCTGCCGTTAATATGTCTACCTGTTCGGAACCAATTAGTTAAGAAGTGTGGATGACATGAAGTGGGTGCGTGTCTTGGCACTGGATATGCGGGATCCTGCGCTGCGTTTGTGTTTTGTCCTCCCCGCGGCGATAAAACCCAAATCGGGAAATGTAAACGTTTCCTCCCCGCAACCACCTCAAATTAAGATAAATGAAGAGAAATATGGAGGAAATCAACTTCTCGCGTTGCGGATGATTATATATTATCGCCCAATTCTGAAAACAAACAATTTCAAACCACCCGTTGCCCTGAAACCTTCCTGCCAACCAGCCCTTACCCAGTTCCCTCCTGATCTTAATAAATTATAAATGAACCATAAACTTAACGAAAAACATGATAAATACTCTTCAATTCTGTCGATTAACATTCAATTTGCTCGATCTCCCATGCATCACTCTTCTCCCACGGACACTCAACCTCCACTTGTCGAATCAGCTCGTCATGCGCCTCACTGCGCGCCTCAACCTGAAGTCGATACGGCACGGGATGACTGACAACACCAGGCAAGAACTCAGCCTTTGTTTCGTGAGTGTCTCCCTTCGAGAAGTTGAACACAGCGAGGGACTGCGCAATGGTTCCGAAAATCGTCGAGTCGGCGAGGAAGCGACCGGGACAGATGCGCCGACCGAAGCCGAAGGATAGTGTGTGGGGGTCCAGTTCGGAGTCAGAGCCTAGGAATCGTTCGGGCCTAAAGGCTGTGGGGTCGTTGTACGTGTTTTCATCGTGCGTGAAGCCCCTGTGTGTGTCGCTGTTAGCATTGGATTGGTTCCGGTGTAGGACAATGGGGGTAGTGGAAGGAGAGGAGCAGAGCGAACCAGATGTTCGGCATGATGATTGCACCCTTCGGGATGAGATGTCCCTCGTAGATATCATCTTCAGTGCAGAGGTGCGGGATGCCCATTGGTGCAACTGGATGCCATCGGAGTGTCTCCTTGACGACAGCCTCGATGTAGGGTAGTCTCTCGCGATCGTCAAAGGTAGGAAGTTTATTGGGGCCGAGGACGCGGTCGATTTCTTCTTGGGCTTTCGCTTGGACTTCAGGGTGTAGGGCCATGGCTAGGAAGAAGCAGGAGAGGGCAGATACGGTCTGTTCATTGCGTTGTCAGCCTTCGCTCCATAGGATGGGGGAGAAAGCATACAGTATCCGCGCCACCGGTATACAGCGACCCCGCAGTCCATTTATTCACAAGCTCTTCTTCCGGTGTGAATTTGCCATCGCCTTCCTCGAGTAGGCTGGCGAGATAAGATGGTGGATAGGAGCCCTGGCTCATCTGCTTCTGAACCAGCCGGTAGGGTTTCTCAATGGTGGTGAGGAGGTTCTTGCGCCAGCTGCTGCCGGTTCGTTTAAAGCCGGCACCGGGAAACCATGATGGGATGTATTTTACTGCATATATTAGCCAGCGAAGGAAGGCATTCAGTCAAAACAAGTACTCACGGAACGGGATGGCGTCAACTAGCCACGCCCCCGGAGTCCCTGCGACGGAGAAATTATCCATCGCCTGGTTCGCCAAGTCGACAAGGGGGTCGCGACCATGGGGCTCGATCGTGTACCCATATGCAATTTTGAGAATCACAGCGCCGGCCTCCCTACTCATATTAGGTACTTTGCGAAAACAAGGAAAATAAAGATAAGTGGATAGCCTACGTCCGGATATGTTGAACCAGATCATTTGGTTTCTGTAGCACTCGCAGTAAAAACCGGCGGATTTCAATATCCTGCAGGGTATTAAAGCGCGATGTAACGGCCTTCGAGCCTAGAACTCGATGCATCACTTTGCGATACGCGCGAAACCGATCGGAGTAGGTCTGCATGGCCAGGATATCCTCCCATCCCACCCTGGGAATGTCAATGACACTACTCCGTACGTAATCATTGTGAAGAAAAGTGATAGAGGACGCTCGGGACTTACATTTCTCCCGCAAAGACCATCCTCGGTCGAGAGGAGTATAGGGCCGAGCGTTTCTCGAGGAGATCGAACGCGATGCGAGGCTCATTGATGATGACAATGGTTTGGCCAAAGATAGTGATCGAGCTGATGGGACCTGTTGTCGATTGATTAGGATGGTCTAGTCTGATATCCAATCAAATATCGGGGCGCAGGATTCGGAAATATAAAGAAAGGGTAAAAAGGGGGCGTTCGATGTAGCAGTGTGAAACGCACCATAGAGCTTCTTGAACTGCATCCAATGCTTCCAATCTTGCTGTCCCGGTGGCGGCAGATCCCCCAGATTGCCAATGATTGGTTTCGGCTTGGGGCCCGGAGGAAGAGGCGCTGCTGTTTGCTTGGGAAACACGACAAGTTTGACCAGATACAAAACCACCAGGCCCAAAAGGGCGCCGTACAGGGAAGACAAGGCCATGGTGGCAGGGACAGGGACAGAATGAGATCTGGTCTGCAATACCCAAAGTACCGGGAAGGTAAACAAATTACAATTGTACGATTTATTAGCTGGGTCAGGGGTGCCTCTTAAGCATGAATTTGTGACTGATCAAGTCCAGGAGAAAAGGAAAGGAGCCGGAATTAAATCTACGGATGTGCGAGTGCCGACACCAACGATAATTTTGTTCGTCAGCAACGCACAGTCTGAGCACCGTTAGTTTAACTGGCATCATGGCTTCCCCCGCCTGGACTGGTGGAGGCAGCGGGGGTGAAAGGCAGAGCTAACGTCGTTAGTGAAAGTCTGACAGATAATCGTTTGAGGTCCATTGGTCGGTAGATCTGGTCCGTGTCCGTGGGCGAATAATTGGATTCTTCGGATTATTAAGAGCTGCTCTTTGTTAGTTACACTGCAGAACAAAAGTACTGCCAACGGAGATATTTCCCACGTCAAGGCAGGGCTCAGGCTAAGCACTACATGTGGTTGAGTCCATCTCCCCGGTACATATGCTAAATTTTCCTGGTAAGAATCTCTTTGAAGGCTGTGACTATGGTCATTGACACGTAACTCGGCCGGCAGCTCCCGATCATCGCCAATATATGCAATTTGAAAAAAAGCAAAATGGTGAGCGACCCACCACCCGCTGTCAATTATCGGCCTTGCATGTGAGATAAAATGCAAAACTCACAGTTTGTGATCAGTCAATTCCAGCTAGCTGTCTCTCCCTTGCAGCACCAACCTAATATCCAGGAAAGGTTGCGACCGGTCAGAGACAGCTAATCCTGTGCATTCCGGATAGATCATCTGGCTACAACTCTAAGAAAATGGTGACAAAAATGATAATAGTAATCTCCTATGTAGTAGTCAGCGGGCGGTCCCAAATCCATCGTTGCAGATCATCATCCGAGCTAATGGATAGCTATTCCTTCTACTGCTGCGATGGCCTGGTCCCTGCGGCACGGTACTTTCTTCCGAGGTGATAGGGAAATAGGGCTCCCACAAACATTATTATTGGGCCCAAAGCTGCATATCCCGGAGGCGCACAGTCCATTTTCAAATCCCCGAGCGTGGTTTGTCCATTTGACAAATGAACCTGTCCGTGCAGAGTAGGGGGGTAAACATGACCAGTATATTTATCTTAGCGGAGGGCTCGACCTGGAGACTTCTACTTAAACCGTCCAGAGAACAGACAATCGGAGTGCTGATTTCATGATTTCTCTTCATCTTTTCCAAACCAAGCCGTGTAGCTTTCATTCACATGATGAATTCGACTATCTCGGATGGCTTCCTCGGGGGGCTGGCAACCTGTGCGGTAGGATATTCCTCGGTCCACCTTTGTACTGCTGTTTCTCATTGATATTGTCGCCCAGGCCGGCTGCTTCACCGCTGTTCTGAAGGCATCATCGTGCTCTGCAACAGATCAGTCCTGCATATGCACGAGTGAACCCATTCTGACAAACGCGATCGGTTGTTTTGCTCTGCAGTGCACGCCCAAAGATAATCTTGGTATGGGCCATAACAGCTGGGACGAGACTTCAGCATTAACCGGTGTCTAGCCTCGACAAACGCGACAAGAGCAGCATGTGGGGTTCCGGAAGAAAATCAGTCGGACTTGACTCCCGGACTAGCGGGTGGTTTGGGGATGATGGCTTTGATCATGGTGGTCTTGCGGTTGGTACAGAGGCTTTGCATCAAAAAGTCATTCGGATGGGATGATGGGCTGATCCTGATGGCGCTGGTGAGCAAGGTTCGCTCTAGGAGTATTCCATGGCTAACAAAAGTCAGGCTTGCGCTGCTCCGTTGAACTGTTTAGCCTTTCCTAGTGAGTCCAGTTAGTCTTACGATAACAACGGTTGCTGATTTCCGGGCAGTGCAAAAGTATGGACTTGGCACCAATATCTGGACCATTCATTTTGACAACATCACCAAGCAGCTCAAGGTACATTTCCTTACCAATTTGACGCTGGGTTTATCGAGAGTGCTAATATGTTACACAGTTGCTCCTCCTCGCTGAAGTCTTCTATATGCCTTCCGAAGCCTTCACCCAGCTATCCTTCCTCACATTCTATCTCCGGATTTTCCCGCCTTCTAAATACCAATATATTGCTTACACACTGGGAGCTCTATCGATTTGTTTCGGGACATCCAATACTCTAGTCATGATCTTTCAGTGCACACCCGTGTCGTTCTTCTGGACAAACTGGACCGGCGAGACCACGGGTTCTTGTATAGATATCAGCGCATATTCTTGGTATCGCGCCGCCATGCAGATTGCAATGGATATATCCATCATTGCGCTTCCCCTCTGGCCACTGTCGATGCTGCAGATTACCATGAGCAAGAGGAAGAAGACTATGATCATGCTGATGTTCTGCACGGGTTTCCTGTACGACCCCCAACATTCATCCCATAATTCTCTTACCACTAACACCAACTAGGATCACCGTGGTGAGTTGCCTACGACTTCAATCTCTAATTAAATTCTCCAAGTCTGCCAATATCAGCAGTAAGTCTCTGTTAACTACACTCTCTATACCACACACTAAACCTATGCTAGTGGACAACAACCCGGCTATCTACTGGAGTATTGTAGAATGCGACGTTGCCATCATCTGCGCTTGCATGCCATGCATCCCGTCACTCCTTAAACCGTTATTCCCATCCTGTTTCGGAAATACAAGGAAGTATACTAGTGCCGAAGACGGCGACGCGACACCACCGCCGGTGCGTATGGAGCGCGTCAAGAGAAAGGAGGAGTTCAGTATCCTCCAGACAACCGCGTCGGAGGATGCGCTAGTGAACGGTCGATGAAGAAAAAGATTTGAGGGCTCCGTGACTATGCATTTTCATGATATCTCTCTTTTTTTTTTGCTCTTTTTCTTTGTTTTGAGTGTCAAGTTAGCGTGGCAGGGGGGGTTTGTGGCTTTTTAGAATTACTACATTTAATGGGGACAATTTCGGTTAGGTTGATTTCGTAGAGGTATGGTAAGAGTCTCTTTCGACGCAAGTCAGGGCGTAATGTCCTCTACAATGTTACGATTCCGATGGACTGCGAGTACTAGATAGGGCTTCAACTTACACGGGACGTCCATTTTCGGACTCTCCGCACCGAATCCCGAGGTAATTCGAGTGCTATCAGGAACTTCACAGACAGCTCACTTGGCAGGTGACACAACTCCAGCTACTGGCTTCAGATCTACAGAAGACGAGAGGATTGGGGGAATTTACAACTATCAATATCCTGCTTTAGACCAAGACGCACAGTAATTAGGTGAATGGAATTCACAGTTCGCAGACATACAGGTTGGGGGAACATGGTCCCGCTGGACTATCCCATTAAATCCAAACCTACGAAAGTCTAAACATGCCGAACAGCGGCTAGTTCCGACTGAATGAATCTCGGTTGGAGAGAGCATGGGGGTAATACGAGCTGGCCGGGCGGTTGATGACCGCTCGACCAATCCGCCAAGACAGCGACAGATTGAGCGATTACTATTAGCGATATTGACAGGAGCTGGATTTGAGTGTTTACTTTTCACAAACCAACCGAGCGACCGAGGCATAAATTCGTGAACGAAGAAGAATTGATGCCTCAGGCCGCTGGCCACACCGAGGAAGTCCTCAACCTGCCTCGGCCAGTCTCCGGGAAAACAAATCCGACTCAATTTCTTCGCCGCGCGTGACTTGCTATCCAAGGAATGCGTGTTCCGGGCACTCCGTAGTTCTCAAGCACTTATTTCCGGTCAAGGTTCAACCTCACGCGGTCTATGGTCTAGTTCACCACACAGGGCCGGAATCATGACGGTGGATGAACGGCGCAACTGCCCGAGTGGACCCTGTTTCGGGACTCGGGATGGCACAGGAAGAAGTCGGGACAGGTGCGAGTCGACGAGCTTCTAGACGGGACACCGGTCGGTGGGGGTTGTTTTGGTTTTACGTAGACGAAAGCAGTTGTTCCAGGCTTTTTCGACGGGCCTGCCTGTTTGGCACTTTTTTTGTCACCCCGCCCACGCTCTTACAATTTACTCCAATCCCACAATGCAGCGTGCACAAAATATGGTTAGATGATGTGTATTTGTGGGAAAAATTGAATCATTTCATATCGTGTGAATTTCTTTTATCCATGATATCAGTGAATATACATGAAGCCATATCTTGACTCAATGCAACATATATACAACCCAATGCAAATTCTATCCAATGCATCAAACTCGGTCATGTCTTGTGTATGTAATTGTTAAGTTAAAGGGAAAAATAAAAACGCAACCGTCCCATATGCAATGTAAATGTAACCAGACAAACACGCGTAAAAACAGCAAAAACTGACATCGCTTAAGCCTGAGCAAGCTTAGATCTGGCTCTGATAGCGGGACCGAACTTGAACAGGACGAACGGAATAAGCGTCAATAGCGTGGCAACCAGAGCCAGAATCAATCCAGCGTACTGGCTACCGACATTGTGGAAGAACTGAGATGCGAAGAGAGGAGAAACGGCACCGAGGGTGTTACGCATGAAACCCTGACCGGCGATGGCGGACGAGGAGTTGGTGCCGTAGCAGTCACTCGTGAAGGAGTAGCAACTCTCGAAGATGAAGAAGATACCGATGGTGATGAGCGCCAGGGCGATGACGGGGGCGATCCAGTGGAGGTACTCGTACTGCGTGAAGCTGTAGATGAAGAGACCGATGGGCAGCCATACGGCGCCGAAGAGGGCACCGTACAGACGAGCCTCAGGGGGCGGGTTCTCGCCGTTCTTGACCATGCCTTCGAACTTGCGGATCTGGAGGAAGTTGAGAGCGAAACCCATGGTGGTACCCAGGACGAGAGAGATGTAGGGAAGGCCGGAGACACCCTCATTCCAGCCCTTCTTCTCGTTGAAAGTGATGGGGATGACGGAAAGGAAGAGGAAGGTCAGGAACCAGGCGAAACTGATCCACAGACCAAAGAAGAACACGACAGACTCGGTCATCAACATCTTGATGGCCTTGACGGACGAGTTGTGCAGCATCTCCTTGATACCAGGGGCCTCGAGCTCGTTGGCGGCACGGTAGCGCTCGTCACCTGTTTGGCTGCGGAGGAGCTTGGCGCGCTTGGTGAGGGCGACGGAGCCACGGGTTTCACGGAGACAGAAGATAATGGCAATTCCAAGGGGAATGTTGGCGAGACCCTGGATACCCTCAACCCAACGCCAGCCGAGGGCCTGGTCGATGAATCCGGCGTAGATGGGCGCGCCAACGGTACCGAGGATAGCGATGTACGAGAAGGTAGCCATGGGAATGGCACGCTCCTCGGGCCGGTACATATCGTCGAAGGTACCACCGACCAAGATGGTGCCGACACAGCCAAAGAGACCGAGCAGAGCACGGCAGACGAGGATGGTGGCGATGTTCTTACCCAGTGCGAGACCGATGAACATGAGGGCGAAGCAGATGTAAGAGCCAACGTAAACGACACGACGACCAGCCAGCTCACAGAACGGAGCCAGGAAGAGAGGAGCCAGGGCACAGGTGAAGTTGAAGCAGAAGAGACCGAGCTGACCGAGCTCTTCGGACACGCCAAATTCGGTGGTCATCTTGCCAATACCGGAGCTGTAGGCGGTCGTAGCGAGACCAATGAAGAGCGTCATTAGACAAAGGAGCATCGCGATGAAGGCCTTGTAGCGCGGGTTCCAGTTGAACGGGTCCTCGGGGTCGTCGGGCGTGAATTCGACCACGATATATTGGTTGCCGTCGTGAACTTGCGTGCGGGTGAGAGTGAGCGGGAGATCGAAGTCGAAAGTCTGTAGAGGGCCAGCGCCCTCATGTGAAGACATCGACGACTCATCTTCGATCTTCTGAATGTGCTTGCCGCCGACGACACGACCGTGAGAAGGCATGGCCTGTTGCGAGGATGATGAGGAGGCGTTTTCCGTATGAGAGGTAAGGCCTGGCTGAGCCTTATCAGATTCTGTAGCAATTTTATTGTCCATGTTGGCGGTGGACAAGCGACCCTTGAAAAGCAAGGAGAGAAAAAACGGGGTAAAAGGAGGGTTGGGTCGAGAGGTTCAGGATGGGGATGCAAAAACTGGACAAACGAGGGAGGATGAAGCCCTAACTATATGTGATCCGGTGTCATTGTGAAAAATGCCGCGGCCACGCTGGACGAGCCCACCCATGGCATCATGGGACAGACAGGCTTTTCTGGTGCCTTCTCCACGGGCAGCTCTAGGTCAATCATAGTCAAATGTACTACACTGCCCGGGTGGGTCTGCTCAACCAGACTTGGGTTTGCGCTGTAACGATTTGGGAGGCCCCGGGCCCTGACCCAGACTGGTATAAACTTCGGGGAAACCTTTAGACTCTCTGTAAACTGCTAACTGATGGTAGAGAATGAACCCTTCCAACGAGATACAGTTCTTGACCACCAAACAATTGATCGTCATTCACAATAATATCCTCCATTTCCCCAACTCCCTACCCCCTTGAACCTCCGTATCCCGCCTCACGAGAAAACCCGGGCCGAAAGATAAATTCAACGTAATCGGAACTCGCCCGAGATCCTTCTCCATCATTGGACCTTCCAACCCCCACGCCGTCCGTTCGGCATCCCGATTGTGGTAAAGAGCTGCGACGTCTCTGCCATCGGGCCGATTCGGAATTGCCACCCCATGGGTCTCCAACTCGACTGGTCTTGCCCTCCGAGCCTCCGGTGCAAATCGGTCGGTAGGGGTGCATCCTCGGCTTCACCTCGGCGAAACCCCCTCTTCTAGCGTCAAGCCGAGTGTTTTCGCCCGGAATGCCGGTGGACGGAATCGGGATGGTGTGTGATTGTCCCCCCTGTTCAGTGTTCGCGATATCTGGAGAATCTGGAGACACGGGGAAAGTCACCTAGAAACATCCCCCAGAGAGTTCAATGCAGGGGTTCTCGAGGTCGGTATTTCACTACTGAGGTCGAAATTGAGACATATCGAAGAGAAGATAAGAGACGGAGAGTGAGGCAGCCAAGCTTCGGGTTCCACCGTGCACCAGACCCACTCGCATTGGAATCCGAATCTGGTAGGAAGCAAAATCTGATTCTGGCTCTGCGTCCGAGAATGTGCGGTGCGATGACATAGCTGGCTTGGGTTTGGCTGTTTGGTGCCAATGCCGTGCCAACCCGGTCCAGGGCTCAACGGGTTGAATCGGGGTCATGGGACCTGGGATCTGGGAGTTGGAGCACTGATGGCGGCTGACCGATTTTTCTCTCGTTGCTTGAGACTGACAGCGTCACTCCTTGTTTTGATCTGTGGTCTGACACCTTGTCCTCGTGACGGATACCCTCAATCATGTTAGATTATCTTGTTTGGCACGTTGCTGTCACTTTGGCTTTGGAGACAGTGGCAAATAGTCGATCTGATGTCGCTGTCCCCTTGGCTGTGCCTGTCACAATCACACAACGGTGAATTAATGCATTTCATTACTCCGTAATGTTCGCGGTGTGAGAGGTGGGTAACTCCTTTATTCCCTCGGATCTTTTATCCACCGGCGTGGGATGTAGTCTACCACTAGTCATGGGTAGTGTAGATATTACTATTACTATTAGTGAGCTGCTCTTCTTGGTTGCCTCAGGCGAATTGAGTCTCGACATGCGCCGATTGCCTACGTAGACAGCATGATACTGCCTAGATTGTTCATCCACCCTGAATTGCTCTCTCATCTTGATTCGCCAGCCGATTCTCAGGGCAAGAAATAATCATACGACACAGACAATCCGGAAATCCAGATCAAGTAGTCCAATTCTAGAAAAAAAGACAATCCATGACAGCATCATACATTACGAAGTAGTTGAATTTCTCAGAAAGAACAAATCAAAACAAATGTAAATGCCGGTTTCCCACCCCCGCCAGAATCTGAGGGTACGGACTCGCGGCACCAGAGCAGTTACGGAGTACACCGAGCTGAGGGAAGGAGGGATTTGCGGTTTGCCACACCGGACTTGAAACTCTTTTTGCTGCTCTCCACGAAACGGGCGTCTACCGAGAACAACGCTGGTCGGAGAACCTGACCTGAGTCGCGACTGGATGAGTTGCGTAGCCGCCGGAGCCGAAACTTTCATGAAACAGATCTGGGTAGGATCAGAATTTTCATTGCTGTCTGCAGTCCTTTTTCTCGAAAAGGGGGAGATTCGCCCAATTGCCACACCTTAAAACTTTAATCGAGTGAAGATCAGTTGGAGACGATTATGTAACCGCCACTCGACCACAGTTCGCATTCCTAGTTGAGGTCGTGTTTACATTCCAGCGGCAAGAAAAGGGGAGATTTTTTATGAAAAAAGCACTTGGTAGATGTGTTTTTTCAAGCAGTAACTGTTCCAGTCATGTTGTCATAGCAAGAGTCAACGTCTTTGCTATCCCCGAATTCAGCCGAGGTTCTGAAGCATCAGACATCTACGGAGTATTCCTATTGACACCGTTTAAACTAGAACAACGTGCCATCCCCAAGGATCAAGATCGGACTAGACCGTGTCTCCGGTCTCTTTTCGGCCGCCAGCTCCCTCCCCGCCTTCCACGTTCCTGCCTCCAACACTTGCGGAAGTGTTAGCCGCTGTGGTCCCAGATCTGTCTGCTGGATGGCCTCGTGCACACGATCAAGCAACGCGACCGTCAACGCACGCCACTCAACAATCTCGTCGGCTGTGGCATCGAACGCAAGCAGATCTACACCGGAGTGCTTGACTCCGCGGGCCAGTGCTTCAGGCTTCAGTGTCAACACGCCAGTGTCGATGAATACGCCGCCGTTGCGGTACTCGGGGAGGCCGGTGGCGATGTCCGCGTTAATCCACGTTATGGAGAGCAGGCGCTCGAGTGGCACCATGAGAGAATATGCGAGCCATTGCGTGAGCTTGTGGAAGGGCTGGATGGTGTGGTATGGTGAGTTTGGGGAGGGAGGGTGGTCGGACAAGGCTTGTAGGGGCCAGGCATCGCCGACCGGGTGACCGGACAACTGCGTTCGAGTTGAGGGCCAGATCGGCAAAAGAACATTCTGGAGTGTTGTCCAGAGTATTTGAAAGTCGATGGTATTGCCCTTGCTTGCTCGAGATGCGAGGTAATCTATCGCAATGTGAGCTTGTCTTCCGATCATAGGCCCAATTATACTTGGTTGGGCACGTACCGACGAGAGACCCTGGGCGTCCTGATTCACCGAATACATCACGGAGACGGAGTAGGGAATGGCCCAATGATCTTAAGAGCTCTACTCTGGCGGGGACTCCGACGAAGGGATTCTCGTCTGTTATTTGAAAGCCCTCGCGAAGCGTGTTCTCGCTGAAATCACGCAACGTTTCCCCTGTTTCCGTTTAGCACGCTCGATCTCCTCCTAATCCCCAAGGCGTATTGCAGCAACTAACCAAGCACCACATCCTTGCGCCCGAAAGCAACACACGAAAACTGTCCCTTCAGAAACATTTGTAACGTGGCAACCGCAATTCCTTCACTGCGGCCCAACACAAGCCCGGTATCTGGCTCTGTAAACCGCCACTTGTCTCCCGCCCCGGCATCGAGCAGGACAGACACAAAGAACAAATCCACCAGCCCACGCGCCTGCTCGGCCTTGCTGTATCCAGCAGATTCCCACTGGCTAAGGAGCTTGCCGATCCGGTCAACGGAGCTCACTTGGAAATGTTGCCAGCGGCCGTGAGGAGGGATCTCATGGAAATTGTTCGGGCCATAGTCGCGCTGCTCTGTCAGAATTTATCCTATCATAGCATATACGCTGTACTTGATATACCTACCTTGATAATACCAGCTACATACTGCACAGCACCATCGAGCCGGTCCTCATGGTAGTCGAAATGGTTGAGGCGATTTTCCTTGGCGAGGGACAAGATGTGATTGGCCCGCTCACGAACAGCCTGGAGACTCAGGATATACTGCACGTCTTGGTTCATTGCGTAGTTACTCACAACCGCTTATAGGTTTGAAAATATGAGATCGCTCCCATAGTATCAGTCTGGGGAAGCGGAGAATATAAAGCATGAGTAATTCCGACTGTTGGGATGCGGGGTTGGACACTTATGTCAGCCAAATGATCATTTCAGTGACTAAAAGTAATGTTCGAGGGTTGCATTGCCACTTGGCATGTTCGTTTGCCTTGATTCGAGCAGGTGTGGATGGTTTGATGCTCTCATGCACAATTTTTCATGCTGTGGAGGGTTTACAGGAGGGTTTGGTCGATAACTATCGTGCCGTAACTATAACGGGTAACAGGAGACACGGTACTTGATTCTTAGAATGGAACTGAGAGGACTTCCTCTGAGATACCTCGTTTCAGTAATAAACAATCACTGGAGAGTGACTTCTTAGGCTACTGACTTTAAATTGCCAACCACACGTGCTGTACTCTGATGAGAGCTTCAGTTGTGCAAATATATATCCAGAACTTGAGTCCTTGATAAGCCATCATTGCCATTATAGACCAAGGGATCCAAGGGATGAAGTACCGAGGACAAGTAACTTCGAACAAAGTTATTGAATTTACGACATAGAATAGAAATGAGTATCATCAACGAATCCAAACCTCATGTGGTCGAGGGGCTTGAGTGTGACATCAACATCCATGACACTTCACTTGGCTTGGCAGCGTTCGGCAAACGGAGCACTCCGAGATCGTCGGAGAATTCACCATATGAGGAATAGTTTTAAAAAAAGGAGCAAAAACAACCTGGGGATTTGAGAGAACAGGGGAGATGAGCAATGTTCATGAAAGCATTTTTGTTCCTCTGCAATTCGTTTTTCGTGAGCCGTAAAACTCATCGCTTGCATTACACTACCTGGTCTGCATTTTCCAAATTATCCGAAATGTAGCGTGGAACTGGCATTTCTAACATAATTTGCAGTGGACTGTAGTTCGTTATTTACACAGTACCAAGCCCTGATTGTGGCTATCGGAATGAGGTTAAAAGGGTTAATAATTGAATTACCGGGCAATCTGCTGTTTCTCCAGATATTCCAAATGGCTGCATACTGGACTCGGAAATTCGGAATATGCACGCCAGACGGTCTAGTTGCCTGTCTAACTCTTACGAAGCAGGGTTTTCGCGAATGAGAAGATTATTGGCAACGGAAATGAAATCCCGTAAGACCTTGTAATGTCTTGTTCTTACTCCCCATTTTGTGCCTTAGTAAGGGAGGATCGGGTGAGCATGTAGATTGCTCACTGGAACATCGTTGAGTCATTTTAGTCCTGTCAGACTAAATCTATCTGAATATGAACATAATTATTTCCAGATGTCTTGTACGAACGTAGATGACAGAGTTAGAAATCAGAAAAAGTGATTTTTAGACACGTGTCCAAAATTACTGCAAATTCTTGCGTTCCATCCAAACCGGGCAGGCTAGGCTCCAGCATATTTGAAAGGAGGGAGAAGGATCAGACCCCCACCCTTGTTCTTCCAAGGAGCCAAGATTATGTATGAAAGGAATAGTGCACCCACGAAATGTCTCATCAACCAACCAGCATCCTGCCAATGGCCAGTCGGGGCAAGATTGTCCGTAGGGCTGAAGTGGATCCAGCACGGAGATACGGCACGGTTAGGGGAGAAAGCTTGTTTCTTTCTGATAACGCTGCTTCTGGGGTGCTCTGGGGAGCATCCATTTGGTTTACCTCTGGCAGAAGGGGTTTGGCGCACTAATACCATTTATTCCCGAATTGGGAACTGGCATTTTGGTGGTTGTCTTTGAGTTCCCGTTTATTAAGTCGAAATACAGTTCTTTCTACCGACAACATAACATTGAGTCACCAACCTCTCACGGTCCACGGAACATGAGGGTAGGCCAATAACATGCCAGGGATAGCTCGGTTTATCACAATAGGACCACAAAAATTAAAAAGACGCAGAAGGGCGACACACGTCAGCCCTACGAGGAACCGGGGGACCTTGAGCGCCGGGGGCGCCCCGGTCGAGGGGGTTTTCGCCCAATCGGGTGCAGCGGGCGGCAATGTGAAAGCGGGTAGGGCTGAGACTACGCAGGCAGCAAGGAAGGTTGTTCCATCCTTGTAGGGAAAATGGGTTTGATCGGTGGGGACGGAGATTGAATCACTGGTGGACCTGACCATCCTGGCACAGGCAGCGTGAGCCCAATAAGTGAGAGGTCATCCCCCCCCCCTGTCCGGCTCATTTTCTTTTCCCCTCCTCCAGCACGTCCGATTTCAACGACAGATGGCACCCCCGTTTCAATTGTCCAAGTGCCATGGATCACGATGCAGGGGTCCAACAAATCTCTACTTCCGGGTAGAATTACCTTAAAGCTACTATGTGCGGCTTTGTGCTTTGGAATGTCAGGCACTTCGCGAGGTTCGTGAACACATTGCAGCGGCCGAAGAATGAAAACTGACCGAGGGAATGGTATAGGTCTCGACGAAGGTCTCATCGCCAGCACAATAGCCGATAAACCATTCATCGACAAGTTTGGACTTGAGGCTGACTATCTCAGCGCGGCCGAGCAAGCCAACCGACAGTCAAATGTCACTACCATGGTCACCATCGGCTGTCTGCCTGGTGCCTTCCTTGCGTTCCTGTGGAGTGAGAAGATTGGTATGCTCTGGGCCATGAGACAGGCGTGTGTCATATGGGTCGTTGGATGCATTATCTTCTTGACATCCCATTCAATTGGACAACTCTACGCGGGCCGTTTAATAATGGGAATGGGTATCGGGCAATTCGAGGTGCTGGCACCGGTTTACCTCGGTGAAGTGGCTCCCCGGGAGATGCGTGGGATACTGATTGGCCTATTTGGCATGTCAGAATATCTAGGTATCATGACAGGGGTATGTCCACCACAGTCAAATCCTGGTGAAGTCCATGCTAAGAACTAACAAAACAGTACTTTTCCATATGGGGCGCATCCATCCACATTCCCGATTGGAGCTCGAAACAGTGGATCATCCCGCACAGCGTACAAATCATGTGGGCTGGATTGCTGCTCATATCCTCCATCTTCTGCGAAGAGAGTCCCCGATACATGTGTAAAATGGGACGTCACGACACCGCGGCCAAGACGCTGGCAAAGCTCTGGGACCTATCAGTCTTTGATCCCGCTGTCCAAGATGAGATAAACAGTGCACAACGACAACTAGAAGAAGAATCCGGTCAGACATCAGCGCGATCGTTTTTCGGGACGGCGAAGAGTCTGTTTACAACTAAGGAGAACCTTAAGCGTATTGCGTTTATGTTTACCCTTCAGTGTCTGATTCAGTGGTCCGGCCCTACTTCTATAACAAGTGAGTAGAATCCCATATATTCTTAGCAGGATTCTCGGCAATATATAGCGACTAACACGGCAAACAGCTTACGCCCCCCGCCTTTTCGCTCTGTTCGGTATAGAGGGCCAATCCCAGAAACTCTTCACGACAGCCATTTTTGGCGCTGTGAAATTTGCTTCCGCGCTCGGCTCCGCCCTTTTCATGATCGACTTCCTCGGTCGACGCAGAACACTCTATATCGGAATAACCATGCAGCTGGTGGCATTTGTCTACTGTGCCATTTTCCTGACCATCTACTCGACCCTGTCGGAGACATCGCAGGACGCACCAGCCGCAAAACATGCCGCCATCGGCGCCATCGTCATGATTTATCTGATCGGTGTAGCATGGGCATTGGGTTGGAATTCCATCCAGTACGTTATAACTACGGAGATCTTTCCGCTTCACGTGAGACTCGCAGGGTCGAGTTTGGTGACTATATGGCATTTTGGGAATCGGATGGGTACTTCAAAGGTATGTAATGAACGAATGAAAGCAACTGGGAAGTTTATAGAAGTGAACTAACGGTGGTGTCCCTAATAGGCCGTTCCCACTATGCTACTTGAACATGGATCCATGGCACCAAAGGGAACGTTCTGGTTTTTTTCGGCGGTGTCGCTCGTGGGTATGATTTTCACGTGGATGTTTCTCCCAGAGACATCGAAAAAAGGCTTGGAGGAGACAGGTGATCTGTACACGAAAGGAAGGGCTCATGGAGAGGAGAGCAATTAGAGGGTACTGGTAAAGGATTGCGGGACGGCAAATTACATGATAGAAAGCGTGAGAGGTGATAGTGTTGGACCCGGTTTTTGGCTGACCTCTGCCTAGACCTATTACAATCTAGTACAGATACGACCCACAGTGGACCTTAGCTAGTCAGCGGTCATTCCTGCTTCATAGTCAATTCAAGCACTTTCCTGTCTTTACACATCTGCACCTGTGTCAGGAACCGGTCTGAGGGAATCGATGCCTGATCGGCCAAGAACTGAGTTCCAGTGCCAAGCGACGTGATGCCTAACATGATTGGGATTGTAGCGATATAGAATTAAATGGACTGCAATGTTTGTACAAATAAACGGTCATATAATCAGACAAGGACGAACTAGAACATGAAGAACCAATAAATCTGTTGCAACAGCCACGAAACATCATGATAAGTGCATGACATGCTCGACTTTGGTTGATGACACGAGTGCCCTAGTAGCCAACCTCCTATTCCACCTAGTTGGAGAACGTAGCCTGGCAGGCCTGCTCCGCACGCAGGCCCGAACTGATATCGCTGCATACGTTTCCATCCTTCCCGGTCTGATACTCGTTGTCGGCGAAGCTGAACTTGAAGTAGGGACTATATCTCTACATGGACCTCTTTCCCAATAAGACCTTTTGCCGTGTGTGCTATGGTACACTCTTCATCACTGCTGCATATTTCACCATGGTACTGATCGAAACCCTCGCGCTTTGCAAACCTGTTCAATATAACTGGGATAAATCAATTGAAGGGGAATGAAACGGTGAAAACATTGCTTACCTCGTTGCTGGCATTGTCAACCTCACCATTGACACTTTCATTGTGGTGCTGCCGATGCCTCTGGTTTTCAACTTGCAACTAATTTTAACCAAAAAGGTTGCCGTCGCTGCAATGTTCAGCCTCGGGGCATTGTAAGTTGACATTTCGCACTCCCAACATTTGCTCCTCTTGTTTTAGTTCTTTTTCTCCTGCAGAGATAGGCTACTTACTATTTCCAAGCTTGCTAGGATCTGTGTTATTTCTCTATTGAGGGTCATTTGATTGTGGACTTGGGATCTAATTGATATGACCTACAACGTTACGCCTGGTGCCATTTTCTCGGTATTGGAACCAGCCCTTGGGGTTGTAAACGCGTGTTTGCCCACAACCAAACCTGCTCTCACCGAGCTATTTGGAGCGTATGCACTCCTGTATTACTTGTTTTCTTGACAAGTATTCTCGGTTTCCCGATTAAAAGCTCTAAGCTAACACTTCACAGTGGCACGCTCCAGGGCACGAAAGCTTGTTCCAACACCGGAGGCAATTATAGTAGCGGATCATGGAGTCGACAACTCAACGGAAAAGTGAAAGTCAATCTGACCCGGGATTTCGAACGGCTTGACAATGAATTTGCGCCTCATGAAGTGCACACTGACAGGCATTCTGACGTCAGTCTCACAAGCGAGACCAACAAGTCGTCGATTCTAAGTTGGCCTTGAGTAACGGGGGAAGGTCTTGTGGCTTGGGCGTGTCATGATTTACCATTCTGTAATTTAGTGTTATCGAAACAGTTTGGGCTGTGTTATCGTACCTTGTTTAATCATGCGTTTGCTTTCTCGTGTTAATGTTCCACCCCCTCGGTCTTCTACTCGCTGGTCTGGTTACATCCGATCAAAGTCCTGAGCATTCAGGGCCGGATCAGTAACCTTACGCATTTTTGCCGCCTCATTTCTCGCTCCACGGCTTTCCCCCTTCGGCGGACCTTGACACTTCTTACCCTCTCTGCACTAAACATACTATCAACCTTGTGAGTGCCCTTGCCAAGATTACACCTTTACATTATGCTCGGTTGCTCTCAGCAACAAAGTCGTCATTCTGATACAACTTAGCTCGCCGGTCGCCTTGTTCTCTTCACCTTTGCGGGCGCCGTGCCTGACGAGTCCCTTAAAGAGACTGGAGCTTTTATTAGTACGATGAAACTGGTCCGCGAAATTTAGAATGATACATTAGCTCAAGAATACAATTTGGTGGGGATAATATAACATTGACTATGATGATTAACTTGCACTTTCTCTAGCTCTGATCAAAATGGAAGGACGTGCTATATTGACTATTCTGAAAATTCCAACAAACACTGGCAATCAACGGTTCCGGCTTATCATACAAGCTCAATTTCAATTCAACATGAAGTCATTTGTGATTTATCCCACACTTAATCACATAAGCTGTTATCACGAGATGCTATTCCTGGCGGGTACCTAGAGTTCCTTCTACTATTGTCTACCGAATTGAGCAAGAGCGGACCCGAAAAGAATTACCCTATGTACGCGCAGCATGGTACAATATGTAGTTTTAGAAGATCAGACCACAAATCAGTAAAAACGAATACATACCCAAAGTTCTCCAATCATTTCAATACCAAAATCCGTTTTTATCTGCTTTTTGTGGTCTCTCCTCTCCCCTTCCTTTGCGTGACGAAGATACCACACCATGACCAACAAGAGAAAGGCAACCGGTTCAGCATCGAACGCAGGAAGCCCAGCCAAGAAGACTCGTGCCGCCCGAGCAAGCACGTTGGAGGTCATACCCAGCAACAAGCTATCGTGGAGGAAATGTGCAACGGCGGAAGGGGTCAAAGATACCTCTATCAACGATCTGACGACACTGAATTCCGGGTCCCGAGTTACTGACGCACAGTTTCTCACTTTTCGAGTCATCTGGCCGGGTAGGAAAGGCATGAAGGCTTTGAAAGTTCCAAATAAAGAAAAGGCTGATGAAATCATCGAAGCTATGAACCCCTGATGGCAGCGCTACATTAAGCACATGAAGGATGGCAAGCTAACCTCTCCACCGATCCAATTAGGCACCTTCCAAACGGTCAGAAGTAACCAGCAGAAGGTGGAAAATATATTACCGGAGGCCCCGTCAGAGTCTGAATCTCAATCGACCACAAGCGAAACCCCCGCAGAAACGGACTCGCGGTCGACTTCTCCAAGCCAGCTGAGACAGAGAACTCCCGCAGCAGACAGTTTCGATCCCGAGAAACAGTGGATAAAAACGAAGGACGAGCAGATTGTCAACGACGCCATAATATCCTACCTCCACGTCCTCACACTCAATATACCTGGGTTGGGAAGTCTTTGTTCCTCAGAACGCCTCCGCCTCTTATTCGAATTCAAGGCCGCTCAAATGGAGGCTCGAACGGACGGTTTCTTAGGCATACGCGGCAAAGACGAATCAAAGGAGGCCTTTGCCACTATAGAGGCCAAAGCAGCTATTCGCCAGCGGTCCAGCCCTCACCATGGTGTTTACAAGGAGGAATCCGCCCAAACAGTTCTCCTGATCGCACAAGACTCGAAGAACGGGCGATTTACGACATTGCCACGTTTACAAGGCGCTCATCAACACCAAAGACTACTCATATCCCAGGATAGACATGAGATATATATCGTAATTGCTTCATACGACGACGACTATGTTCGTTATCTCAAGAAAGAAGACCCGCAAAACCCGCGAACACCTGGGTTCATGGTGATGCAAGAATATGGTCCTTTTGACATCCATGATCATACCAATATGCGACACCTCGCGCAGTTCATTGTCGGATTTTGCCTTGAGGTGAAAGAGCGAATTTCAATGGCATGTCCCAAAGTGATCATCTATAACCACCCCTAATTGGGCACTTAATGATCCACCGCTGTTAGCCTTTAGCAAATCATCTCTGCGGAGCTAAAGGCACTGCCACTCGCCATCAGCAAAGCTGTTGTGCAAACCAGAGAGGCCTAGAACTAGAATCCGTGGCAAATCGATCCGCAGTGTGCCACGGATTACCTGCCTTCAGCAAAGCTGTGGCTTACTCTATCACTAGCCCAAACAGGATCTGCTATGCTAAGCGATCGGGCAAACAGGTGACCCTCCAGTGATAAGCTCGCGCCTCAACGTGGCACTGGAGTCTAGTAGCCCACTATTAACGGGCGAAGCTAAGACGAGCTTTTTGTGGTCCAATTTGTACATATTGCAAGTACGTCTAAACTATCGCGTAAAGCATGTAAAATTTCACACCTTGTGCATCATCTTCATGGTTGTACTTATTTATGCGCCTCATGACCACAAACAACACATGTATCGTCCACCGATAACACTCATGGAACGGATTCTGGCGAGTGGGGATTTTATGATGGATGAGGACATCACAGAGCAGGCTCAGAACCTAGAACCAGTCACATTTGACAATGAGTCAACTACGGCTTTCAAAGCAAGCAGGCGCGCCCAATACACGCGTTGTCAGATGTCGCCGTCTAGATAAGTTGAAGGGTATGGGAGAACATCTGGATAACTATAGCTGATAAATCAGGAAGTGCCATGACTCACGCATTCTGGGACATAAGCCAGTGCGATAGCACTACCGCCAGGGCTAGCACAATGACAAGAACATTTGATGATGAATTCTGGTGTTTCTTCTCATTTAAGGCAATACTACTTTTACTATCTGACAGCAGTGATCATAGAAATCTCAGTGGAACACGCGAGGCTGTACATATACGAAGCGGTCAAACCAAAAGCTAAAACAGCGTAACAGCAATTCCTCTTTTCATAACAACTAGATAACAGCAATTTCGCATCTCATAACAAGTAGATTAAATCAACGAGGACACGAGGCGCACTTGGTGGGGAATTTGGGATAATCGTTATTGGTAATAGGCCGGGTGGTTGCACTCACAGGGCTGCTAGCCTGATATCGTACGAAAAGAGCAATAGGAGCAGCTTCCTCCTCTTCATGATCCACCTCAAAACTCATCAGCGGCGAGTATTGCACGACTAGTCTCTTCCCATCATGGTGTGCCTGTAGGATTCTGCCACTTCTAGGGCCCACGTACGATAGCATAAGAAGCTAATATAGGATGAGAATTAGATTTCCCAAAATTCGCCTTGAGATAGGCACCTACCGGTAAGATCATATGAGATCTAAATAGCGAGTCCTGATAGCGGAATCGAAGCGTTCTTACAATCAGTTTTAGCTCTCCGATTGTAAAGGTCTGGTTATTTGCGTTGACGTTGTGAATAGTGCAAATTATCATGTGAGGGCACTCAACGCTGTCATATTGCTCAAGTGACCGCCACTTATAAGGCATATTTGACAGCCGCTCAAGACCACGCCCGGGTACTCTTCGCCTTCTGAAAAGGCATTAGTAAACAAGATTAATCCAGAACGAAAACAAGGACAGCTTGGTGAGCTTACCCGGGATTTTCAGAAATGGGGGTGAGTCCATTCAACCCCCAGCCATCTGGAAAACGAGAATCTCTAGTAAGTCGATCGACGTGCTCACATATCAAGCGGGTAACCTCGAAGATCGAATATTCATAATCAAAAATAGAATCAGCGAAAGGGTCGTGTATCGCAGTTGGGTAATAGAAAGATGCTATTGAGGCAGTGGTCTCTTCTTCCAGTGGAAGATCATCGATGATATCCTGAGAAAGAGGTTTGAAGAAACATGGTGAAAAGCCCACCTCATCTTCATCAAATCCTACATTTACCGGCCGAAATCCAATACCAGGAAGTTCCTCGATATGGATCAGTTCTTTATCAAGAGAATCAACGGCAGATAGCATTGAACCGAGGTGATCATAGATAACTTGACGCTTCTGTTTGTTATCCCTAGCCATATTGTATGTGGTTGAGATGTACGGAGCTGAATGAGGGTGGTTGATGAAGTTGTTCTGTTGCCTATGTCAAAGCAGGCTCTTGCTTGAGGCCTTTGTCATGTCTACCTCATCGTTGGTCATGTTACTTTACCAGATCTTTTCTACCGTCAAGATGACGTGGAGGGCACATCGCTCATTCTGTTAGATAAGAATAATATCTAAGAATAGTTGACAGATCTCAACAAAGGTAATAAAACTAATTATAGCAGTAAAGGATATAATAAATATATTCAGTAATTAACGACGGTGCGGATATAGCGGACATTGAAATTCTTTGCGCTCATGCCACCACCACGGCCACCACCGCGACCCCCACGGCCACCACGTCCACCACGGCCGCCGCCATCTGCCTGGCAGATGGGCGGCAGATGGCGGCAGCGGCATTTCTGACACCACGGACGGCACTCTCCCTGGTGGGAGAGGCCATCGCAATCCGGGTTTGGGCACTTGGCCCGCACTAGGAACCCCGTTAGTCACCAAGCAAACATGCGGTGCCCTCGAGCCTACCGCGTTTCGGCCGCTTCGCCGGTGGAGGAAGCTCCTCCACGTCCGAAGACGTGGAGAGCGGGGCCAATGGCCTCTTGTTGGTCGGGGCCGGGGGCACGTCCTGGCTGGTGCCAGGCAACACAACAGGCTCAATGCGCTGGGAAGGGGAGGGGAGGGCAGGCTGGTGGGCGGCGGGAGGCAGAGAGACGCGAGGAGGGGAGGGGCGAGCTGGCTGGTGGCTGGCTGGGGGGAGCACAACACGTGGGAGGGGGGGGGATCTGGCCTATAACTCTTGTTATTCTCTTGCTTCTTGTCTGTATAGGGTCCAGGGTGTACATGTGACATACCGGCTGCGGGGAGAGGGAGACGGGCCCAGCGCCCTAAATACCATGTCAGTACGTATTGGCCTCGTCTGTGCCAAGGGTTCATGTGCTCTAGCACATACAGCATTGCTGGCCTGGGCCCGCTCCGGGGTTGTAAAGAACCCCACGGAGAGAATAGATGGGGAGGGGGAGGGGGGCGACTGGTTCTCTTGCGTCCTGTATTGATCGGCTCGTTAGTCTCTTTTGAGGTACATAATGCGTTGTACATGTACATGAACAATGATTCGTACATTTTGGTTGACGGACGAGTTCTCAACGAAAAAAAAAAGAAAAAAATCTTTTTGACGGTGTTTGTCTGACATGAAAAGCTACATAGGGCACAGACTACAAAAAATGCCCCTTTCCTCTCCGGCGCCTGCCAATACTCAGCTACTCACTCGAGGAAGGGGAGGGGGGTGCTCCCAACTGGCGGTGCAGGTGCCTGGGTTGCGACCTGCCAACTCGTCGCACTTTACGGACTATTGTTATGCAACGTTGTTCCAATGAAGGATTAGTGAATCCTTTGGGCTGATCACTACTCACCACAGCCTGCCTTATCAACTGGTCATGTTCAGCTCACCGCGGTGGTCACATGGCATTGGCAAGAAGTGCATCATTCCATGTCTTTCACAGAACACGACACTCATTATAATCCTCTCATTGTAAGTTGACATTAATCTTCTAGCTTAAGTATTTCTCTACCTCGCTCACCGATACAAGGCGCAAGGAGGAATTTATCGAATGCATCCAACTTTGCCGACACCTGCCCCGTCTCGAAAGCCCTCGAAAAATCCCCGTAAAGCACGGTGTCCGAGCCGAAACGATGCGACTCCGCATTCCACGACGCATCTGTGTCGATACTCCAAAACGAAGAACCGAACGTGAAGGGCAGAACGCTCAACTGCCTCACAATTGTACAACTTCCCATCTTCAGCATCGAATAGAGCCCCTCGATCAGCACGGAAACGATGACCGTTCGTCGGACGCTCTCTACGAAAATCCATTCCCGCCATGTTGACGGATTTCCGAGCTCACCGCCGCGAACTTGAAGTTCCATGGCCCATGCGCGCAAGGTATCCATATTCTGCTCCGCCATGGCACGTTGTCGGACGTCGCCGTCGAAAAGCTGGATGATGTGGAGGAGCATCAAGGCTTGGACAGTGGGGAGAAGTTCTTCTAATGTGGCTTGGTGGCTTCGTCGGACTAGACTTTGCGTCCTGGCTTCGAGAATCTGAAGAACCGTGTCTTCTGTCTCTGGTGTTCTGCTGTAATACGAAGCTGAAACCATGAAAGCATCTTGCATTGCGTCTGGAAGACACACGTCGTAGAGGCGATCATGGATGAAGGGAGTTTTGCGAGACCGAGCAAACATTTCCGGGTAGCTTTTCAGGCCTCGAAGGAGCTGCTTTGTAGACCATCTGTCGATCACAGCAACCTCTGGGAAGTAGCCAGCGGGGAGCACCGTAGGGGCGACGAAGAGAGTAGGGCTAGGGGTCAGCCACGAGGCGAGAAGGTCCGCATCGTTGAAGAGAGCGGTTTCCTCGGGCGGGAACGCAGACAATATGTCATCTATGGGCGGCGACGATGACTCTATCGGTGGGAAGTATGGAGGCTGTGCTGTGAATCTGGAGTGACTATTGACGTAGGTGCATTCCAGCCCACGCGCTAAGCATCGGGAACATTGCGGAGTTTGGCGATTACATCGTCGTTTGCCTTGGGCGCATGCGACGCAGGATTTCTGCCGAGAGCGGGAATCAGTTGATATGCGAGGCATTTTGCGGATCATTGACAAATGCTGAAGTCGAAGACGAGGAATGACACAGAAGTGCGGCGGGCGGGTCAAAGTCCGCAGGAAACTCCGCCGCCCCCACGCCAAAGTCCGCAAGGCTGGCCCAATCACATGGGCAGGTTTGTGTATGTATACATTAGTCATTCATCTATGCATAACGCCAAGTCCGCAGGCCGCACAATCTATACCATGGTCTAGTATATAAAAAGGCCCGATGACCTTGGTTTATCGACGACTTTCATCAACCAGACATCTATTCTTCGATTATCTTCACAATGGCCATCACTGAGCTCATCTTCCCATCTATCAAAACCGACCCGGCTTCTCTCAACGAGATTGAGCGGGATTGGCCCACAATCAGCAAACGACTGATCGACCCCAACCCCGGCTTGCTGAATGCTTTCCGCGGATTCATTCTGACTGAGAATGGGGTGGATGTACGAGATGCGTACAGAGAGTTTCTGCTTTTTGGTATCTCTGCCACCCAACATCCGACCGGAAGAACTCACTAACACTGTCGCCATAGAGTGGGTTAAAGCAGAAGACTTTCATGCCTTCATCAAGTCGGACCAATTTGCCAACTTCGCCGGCTCAATCAAACACTTAGTTACTGGCCCACCTACGCTACAGCTGTTCGAAACAAATTTCAGCCCCAGGGAGGCGGCTTCGGCGTCCGTTGTTGAGATCGTCCGGTTGAGTGTCTCAAGCCCTGAGAAAGTCCTCGCATCAACGCAAGCATGGGATCAACTTGCCCAGATCCTCAAAGCAAAATACACACCGATTACATACGGCACTAGCACAAACCTTGAGAACAGTGTTGTCGTCGGAATCATTGGATGGAGTGGTGAAGAGGTATGTCAAAAGCTCCTTTCATATGCAGTCCAGCACTTGTTTACGATCAATAGACTCGGTCCCAGATAGTGGAGGAGCCTGGGTACGTTGAAGCTCTGCGGTCATTGCGGCGCTTGGGAACCCTCAACCATATTGTGGTTGCTGTTGATGCAATGGATCTACCTCCTCTGTGAGGTGCACTGCGGTGATACATTATTGAAAACCCGCCATTTCTCATAATCCAAAATAGAAACATTCTCAGCTGAAGGACATGATAATTGATATTTACATTTGGACCGTACTTCGAGTCCTCCTACAAGTACAATTCCGGCCAATGCATCGCCATCGGACCACCTACTCTGGCACGTGGATATGTAGACCGGTCTAAGACATCCAGTGCCCGTTTGTAGGAATCGGCGAATTTGACCCCGAATATTAACACCACCAACATTCCCTTAGTGGATAGTAGTACGCACATTTCCAGATATAAGTGATCGATTCAATCTCCTTAGCTCGGTCCGCCTTCAACAAAATCACACATGCGCTCCTTTGACCTTCCCGTCCGCTCAGGCAATTAAGAACATATCGCAGAACATATCGCATGCGTCCAACTGTCAATATTTGTTCATATGATCTTCTCGTTTTGTCAGTTGCTCGAGTGCCTTTCAAGAGGCATTTAGAGACCTTCGTCGCTGCGACATGTGAGTTCAAGTGCGCAGGCCGAGTGAACCGGACTGAGCTCCGCAGTTGCCACAATACGGCCTCCTAAGAGAGACGAAACGATCAACGTCATATTGGCCGGATAATGGGGAAGCTCGCGTCTTTTTCTCACCTAGGCACTGGCATCAATTGCTCTTCGGCGAGAGGGTGCAAATACAAGATCTAACCATTTATTCAATAGTCAGTGCCTTGCCTACGTTGGAAAGCTTCATCGGGTGCATATGGAAGAAGTAGAGCCCTCAGACTCGTAGCTCAACGGAGTCAGATAAATTTACATAAATATTAGGAAATACTCTCCCCACACTGAACAGTTGACCTACATACGTCCTTCACAGCATGCCAGGCTAGTCTAATCACATTGGGGGTTGTTCGGATGCATACACTAGTCATGTACCTATACGAAGGGCCAGGTCCGCTGGTCACCTTTCTTGTCGTTGTCACTCTTCTTCCCTCGAGAAACAATCCCGCCCGTTTTTCATGCACTGATTGCAATCCCGACCTCAAACATGTCGACTGACGAATTTGGACACGCCCAAACTTCCCCATGTCACGGACGGCGAAACGACTAAGAAGGATTTGACCGGCGTAGGAAACCTTAATGCGCATAACCATGATAGTGGTTATTAGTGACAGTTCTATGGTAATGGTTGACGCTGCGAGGGCCGCCCTTGCCACCACCACCACGTCGCTTGTTGGGGCGGTAATGATTGGGGTGGTGGCGGCAGCGGCACCTCGGAAATATGGGCCAGCAAGCGTTCGGGTGGGCCCGGTTGCCGCAGTCCACGCTTCTCGCTAGAAGTTCGGTTAGTACCATTGGAATATGGGATGGGCTCGACTATACCTCTTCTCTGGTGTCTCGCCGGGGGCGGCATGATGGGACGCAGCACGAGCGGGAGAAGCAGCGGGGGCCCCAGACTGCATATCTTGTCAGTTTGTGCTTCTCAATGTGCAATTGATAAGGCTTCCCAACTTACAATATGAGGGGGAGCGGAGGAGGCGCGGCTAGAGATAGAGGAGGGTTCGCTCGCTGTGACAGATATCCGTGGCCTTCGGGATCCTGCGGACCACCCACCGCCTTTCGCCGGTGGGTGGTCTGCAGCGGAAAGGAATT